>JAOWMA010000201.1:0-95920 GCA_025962755.1 Colletotrichum tropicicola | reverse complement strand
GCCCGCCCCCCCCCCCCCCGCTTTGTTGTTTGCGGCACCTCGCCGGGGCGCGCTGTGCGGCCCGCCCCCCGCCCCCCCCCCCCCCCCCCCCCCCTTTCCTGCTTCTTTGGCAAACTTGAGCCTAGGCTCAGGCTAATGAAGCACGAGGTGAGTGGCAAAGACATCAGCTCGACAACTCAAACATCATGAGATGCTGCTCTTCTCAAACCCCGTGTTGACAATCCGATGTTGCTTCGGTACACGGGCCCGGCGTATTCAGTCGCTTGGCTGCTGGAAGTTGCCGTCATCGAAGGCACCTGATCATTAACCGCAACTCAAATATCGATAACCCTCTCGGATCCCGGAAGCAACCAATCGTCAGAGACGACAGTTTTGACGAACCCAATCTGAATGAACATCGTCCAAGTGATCATCCCCGTCCGAGCTCCCGGGACATTGCCCGATTCCAGCTCACCTCACGATGGGATGCCTTCTCGAAGTTGGCCCTCGCCGATACTCTCCCGCATGACATCCTTCCTACCAGATGTTCTAGAGCCATGACCCGGATCTTACTTTGTTGGCCACGCGGCTTGTCGCAACCTTCTTTGCGGGCGACTGTCCACGCCCCCCTTGACATAGGGGCACTCGGGCGCCTGCGTGTAAATCCGAGATTCGAGGAAACCATCAAATCTCCCCTAGGTATCTGTACGGTGATGGCCTTTCTGAAACTTTTCATTGATGTGGTGGAGTAGCGCGAGTGGCAATGGTGGAATTCCTATCCTAGAGGAGCTCATACAATGACGATGTTCACTCAGTGAAAACCTAGAATCCGTGAGGCTTCGGCCAGTAAACCAACAAAACTAAACAAGTCCGTTTCCAACCCCCAAGTACTCGTTGCAGCAGCCGTACAAATCCATATACAATCATACAGTGGGCCTGTAATCATTCATGCTTGAATAAACCCCGACCTATTCTCGTCCAACTGTGACATTCCGTGCCTCGCATTTGTAGCGTTCCGTCACTTCCATAGAAAAATGCTGACATCGTCTGAGTGACCGACCTGCTGAGTTAAACACGACGTCTGTGTTCTAGCAGGTAGCCGGCCGCGCTGGCTGGCCACGTCAATTCTCATCTGACGGGTACAAGGAGTCGCCATCGAAGTGCCGCTCCTTCTTGATCTCCCGCTGCATCTGTAATTGAGCCAGTCCGCTCATTCTTCTCTTCTTGATAGGCCCCATGGGTCTGTGAGCAGTCTTGACGTGATCAGGAACGCTCTGGGTATATCTTGCATCGCCCTCTTCAGACCTGGCGCTCTCCATGCCTATAACGCCAACGTCAGCTCGGTCAGCAGCTCTCATCTTGTTGGTAACGTCCATGATATGCTGAAGCATGACTGACTGCGGTCCCCGGCGGTTGTTATTTGTAGTTGTGGCCACTCGGTTTCGACAACTTCGACCTTCAGCTGACTGGTGCGTGCCTTTGTTGCGATTCTGGGACTCGGGTCCTCTCTTCAGTGAACGCTTCCGATCGGGTCCGTTTTCAATGGATTCCCGACTAAGAGCCCGCGAGATGGTCCTTTTCTGACCTCGAGCCCAGCCGTCGGGTGACTGAAATTCTTTAACAAGCTCAGTTTCAGACAACGACAGTCGATGTCCAGTGTGGACGTGAGCCCCTTCATCTTCGTGTTAGCCCGAATTCTCCAATGAAACCCGGAATGATGGGTTGTATGACGAGGAAATTCTTACCGAGAGATTCTGGATTACCAGAGTTATACGTGTCCATAGTACCGGGGTTGGGCATCGTGTTGCTGCGGCGTCGACCGGTCTTTGCATCAGCTGTTGGCGTCGAAGCGCAAACTCCACGAGACAAGGCTGCGTATCTCTCATTTGCAAAACCATTAGAGGGAAGTTCTGGCTCATCGAGAGGACCTGGCAAGGTGCTGATGGGTATCAAGCCCAGAGTACTAGGGTCCACCCCCTTCTGATTTAGTACCACAGGCTTCTGGCTTGGTGTCCTTGCGTGGCCAAAGAGGTTGCGAGAGGGCGCTCTTGAAGATCCTGTAGCCGCCCTCGACAAGCTAGTTGGCGCTCGGGGAGAAGTCGACGGCAAGGCCCTCTGTGGCTGACCTCTCGCACTCACTGGCTTCCGTGAGGTTTTCTGCGTCGCAGACGTCGCCGGATTCGATTCATCAGAAGGCTTCTGGGCAAGATATGAATCTTGTTTTGTCGTCGAGGCCGTACTCGTTGGCAAAGCGTTCTAGGCCTTTGTGTTGAGGTGGTCTTGACTGATGTCCCGAGTTTTCGGCATTGGAGCAGTCTTCTGGGCTGGCACGACTCGAATTTCAGGCTTGGTCGCTCTTATGGCCATTCTTGTTGCCAGACTGAATCCAATTTTTCCACTCGTTATGCTTGCCATGGCCTGGCTCTTCTCCTGTGCTCCGACCAAAGTGGACTTCGGGTGTGATCGGCTATCGTTCGCGGCTTTGCCCATTCCGCGGGCTCTGATGTCATTGCTGGGAGGCTGCCGATAATGACTGCCGAGCGAAAGTGAGGTCGTGTTGGGCGTTCCGGATCTTGCTGAGCCATTCGTCTTGACAGAACACTCATTAGGTCTCTCTGGAAGCACCGAGATAGCCTTCGCTAGAATAGTGTTTCTTTCCCCTGGGGTCATATTCTCTTTCGACTTTGAAGAAGCAGAATCTGAGGCGTACTTGTCGTCTTCAAGAAGAAATCCCGAAACCTTTCCTCCCCTCGGGCGTTTCCTGATTGATTCATTGTCGTCTCCCCTGACACCAGCAAGATTTGAATTTAGTGGCCCTTTCTTCTGGAGTAAATTTTTTTTGGGACCTTGTTTGGGCGGTTTGGTCAAGGGTGCCAAGTTCTGAGCGAGACCCGGCGAGGACAGCACGTTCGGAGAGGATGAATCTGCCATATAAATCTGATCGCCGGAGACAAGAGGATGTGGATCCTCCTGCTCGACGAACAAAGCCTCGCTGTCATTGCCATTCCCAACCTTTTTTGTCTTGTGCGGCATCCCTTTCGGCGTCTTGTTACCATGTCGCTTCCCAGTCTTGAGACTACAGTCTCCAGGCAGAATTTCTCGACGATCATCGCAGAGCGACAATGTACTGACACGCTGACTGGAGATAGGAGAAGTGATTCTGGGCTTCAGGCTTGGAATTGTTTGTCGATGCTGGTTGAGTGAAGGGGAAACCGGTCCGACAACGCTACCAACCGCATTGATCGATTTCTCGCGCATTTTGCCTGTTGGCATCCGTTGACAGGACGAAGAGTCATATTTCATGGCGAAGTCTGCCTGGGAGCTGCTCTGTAGAGTTACATCGGAAGGCTGGTGCGAAGAAGCAGTCTGACTTTTGTGAGACGGTCCAGGGCCTGACCTAGAGGATGCAAGTCGACGTTCAATATGCGTGCTGTGGATGTGATACTGGGCATTTCCTGCCTGAGTGTAGGAGTTGCGTTCGTGCGGGATGAGCTGAAAACACGAAGACGTAGAAACCTGTTGATGATCGATTCGTGATGGCCGGAGTGGTGGCAGGGACATGGCAGCCGGTGACTCGCCTTGACAGGATGTCTCCCGGCCTAAGCCGTCAGTCCGGGGCCGTCCCTGGGGGCGTCCTGGCCTTTGGCCGTGTCGAGGGATGTTTTCCGCCATATAGAGAAACCGAACGAGCACGAGCACACCGCGCCCCGGGTCACAGTTGCTCCGGTAGCTCCCGATAGTCGAGGCGGCGAAGTGCTGGAGCAGCTGTATATGTGCAAAATTGCTGTTGGTGAGGACGAAGTGGAAAAGGACCCAAGAAAGAAGAAATATACTCTCCTGAGGAATGCAAGGCCAAATATGCAACGGGATGACTTTGGGTAGAGATAACAGAGGAGGATGTGTTTTTGTGGTTGGGTGGGATGGGGCTTGGTGATCACCGAGGCGAAAGTAAACAAGCGACGCGCAGAACAACATGGACGAGGAGGGAAGGCAAGAGCCCGAGGTTGACATGGAAACGAAATCCATCAAGCTGTTCTGGCTAATGTGTACGTACTATGCTCGGAAACCAGAGTGGGAAGGAGCAACATGTCTGGAGGCAGAAAGAGAAGGCGCAGTGGAGACGGATCTAGGAGGGAAGGAAAGCATGATGTACCTACCTACCTTAACGTACCTTACCTACCTACCTTAAGGTAGGTAAGTAGGTATGGCATGTGCCTCTTCTTCGCCTCTTCTTCTTTTGGAGGTCGAGACCACCGGCAGAATCATAGCCAAAGACCTCTAGGTAGTTGAGTAGGTATCTCCTGGTGATAAGACACAAGCTCGAAATACGCCTGGCTCATGGCCAGGTGTAGTGGGATGTCACACCCACATCCGACCAGAGCACAGCCCCTTGCCCCCAACTAAATAGTCTTGTCACAGGCGAAGCTGCAACAGAAACAAGTACCTAGGGATAGAAAGTGTCCAAAAATGTGTGTACATTACTCTAAGGTACCTTAGTTGTCTATATTTCTCAGCTTCAAAAAGCCTAATACTACTAGTTATATATTGGTACGGTGCCGTAGCACATGAATTCGTTCGCTGTTCCGATCATCACTCCCATAACGCCATGGCCATGCAGGCTCTCCCCAGTGAAGGACTAAGAGACACTCGACACTTGATATCATAGGTATCATGCAAACAGGTCGATGCCAACAGAAGTGAACAACACAGTGCACCAAACTCCCTCTTCCCCGTCGAGAGACGTTGCTTCGTTTTTCCCGTCCATTCCGCGCCTCGTCAAAGTCAGAACGAGCCGACAGACGGCTCGTCGAATCTTTTATCGTCGCCATTTGATTCAAAATAGAGTGGCGTGAGCTTTACCGCAGACGGAACTTGCAATCTTGAACGCCGTGGGCAATGACATCCTCAAGCTTCCAGCGAGGAGGCTTGTAGACGCCCTCAAGACCGTTGGCCTTGCGCCACTCCTTCTCCGTCTCGGGTGTGACACCCTCGGGGAGAGGCTCGGCGCCGCCGGCAATGCCGGTGGAGAATCTGATCTGAAGTTGGTCTGCGACTTCGTCCACAGCCGCCAGCATTCTGTCGAGATCGTCCTTGTTGTGAGCAGACGAGACGCAGAAACGGGCGCGAGAGCTAATGAGAGGCGTAGCGGGGTAGCCGACGATGACGACAGAAATGTTGCGCTTGAGCATCGCGTGGCTGAAGGCAGGCATCTTTCCAGGGTTGTAGAGCATAACGGGGATGATGGGAGAATCGTCGTGACCGTAGACAATGAGGCCCAGGCGCTTGAGACCAAGGCGAAGGTAGCGAGAGTTGAAGGCAATGCGCTCGAGACGCTCCGCGCCCTGGCCAGGGCACAACTCGCCGGTGATGAGCTTGAGGGAAGCCAGGATCTGCATCAAAACCGAGGGAGCGGGCGACTCGCCGTAGATGGTCGCGGCGTTGGAGGCGCGCAGCTTATCGATAATGCTCTTCTCAGCAGCGACATAGCCACCGTTGGCACCGAAAGACTTGGTCAGAGTGCCCATGAGGATGTCGACGCGGTTGGGGTCAATGCCGAAGTAGTCGCACACTCCGCGACCGCGGGGACCGATGGCACCAATGCTGTGGGCCTCGTCGATGAAGAGGTAGAACTTGTACTTATCCTTGAGAGCCATGATTCCGGGCAAGTCGCACATGGTTCCCTCCATTGAGTACAGACCCTCAACAGCGACCAAGATCTTCTTCCAAGGGCGGTGCGTGCGGGGCTGGCCTTGGGAAATGGCTTCCCGAAGCTTCCGCTCGAGGTCGACCATGTCGTTGTGCTTGAAGGAGGAAATGACGGCACCAGACAGACGAGCACCGACTCTGATGGAGGCGTGGTTCAGTTCGTCGGAGAGAATGAGGCAACCCTTGGACACGAGAGCGGGAAACGAGCTGGCATTGGTGACGAAGCCCATGGAGAAGACCATGGCAGCGGGCTTGCCGACGAAGCCGGCGATCTCCTTCTCAACCTCAAGAGACAAGTCGGAGGTGCCGATGTCAGCGCGGGGGCTGCAGGTGCTCAGAGCATACTTCTTGACGCACTCCTCGACGGCATCGGCGCAGGGACCTTCGGACTGGGCGAAGCCGAGGTAGTTGTAGGAGCTCATGTTCAAAGTCTCGGTGTAGGTTCCGGTGTAGTTGTAGGTGCGGTTGTAGTCGCTGGATTCACGGTCCATGAGGGTAATGTATCGGCCGGGAACGCCGGTGATGGGCCGGGCGAAGCAGTCGTCAATACGCATCTTGAGTCTGCGGACGTAGAAGTTGTCAAAGTCCTCATTCAAGGGAGCGTAGCCATTCTGAGGCTTGAGAGCCCGGTAGTGCTTCTTGTCGCCGAATCTCTTGCCAAAGAAGTCGCGAGCATGGCCGAAGAGAATGAGAATGAGGTAGCTGATGTAGGTGGTGAGGACGTAGTAGTAGGGCGGCTCGTCGATGATGGGCGGGTCAAGTGGCTTGCCATCGTTGGACTTGCTCACGTATCGGTGGCTGGGATGCAGGAGGGGACCGAACTGGGCATCGAAGCGGCGCTTCTTCTCGGTCTCGACGGCGGAGGGAGGCGAGAACAGAGTGGTAGGGGGCTCGCTGAGGTCGGGCTCGCCGGCAGTAGCGGTCGAGAGGGAAATTGTGGGCAGGGAAATGGTCGAGGGAGTGATTTGGGTCGACGAGATGTTTTGCTGCTGCATGGCCAGGAGCGACTGCTGGGCGGTCTGGTGGTCCTTGTCCTTGGCGCCCTTGGGGGAAGAGAAGAAGTTGGTGAGACGATTGCCGGAACGAGAAGGTCTCCTTTCCTTCTCGGTCTGCGGCATGGCTGGAGAATGGGAGGTCGAGAAGGGATTCGCAATTCTCCGGGGCATTGCTGAGGTGAGGTGCGGTGCGCTTTGGCTGTCTGTGGGACAGGTGCTTGGATGGGCGAAAAAGGGGGTATCGTGGTCTGCGGAGGGACCAGGCGCGCTCGCTAGGGATTGAGAGATGGAAGCAAAGGCGATGCAAGTCTATGATGAAGCCGAGGGGATGGACGTTCTAGAAGAGGCAAAAAGAAGCAGGTCAGCAAACAGAGTCGTGGGAAGTTCAATTGGGTCGTCGGATGTGGTGGAAGAGGCGCAGAAGATGCGGTTTGGGGGAAAAGGGAATTGTCGGTCAGAGTGTCAGTGGCGCACACGCGGTCGCAGAGCAGGCGACCACTAAAAGGCGAGCCCGGCAGCGAGCGCTGCGAGTCGGCCAAGGCTCGCAGTCGCAGGCGGCCACAAGCAGCGGGTTTGACGGGAGCAACGAGCAGGCCAAAGGAAGCGCTAAAAGAAGGCTTGAGGAGCCACGCAGGCCATCCAAGTGCCGGAGCCACGAATTGGGTTGGTGCGAGACGATGGTGATGAGAAACAACGGTCACTACTCACCGGATGTCTGCTCGGAAAGGCTGGAAAGGCTGGAAATGCAGATGCGACGTTGGCGGAGGTGGTGGTGTGTAAGGTCGGCTGCAGAGGCGGGCGGCACACACACACTTTGTCTGTTGTTCCTTTCTATGTCTGTTCTTCCTGCAACTAGCGGCGGCGTTCGTTCGCGGAGCAATTGGAGGTTGCAGGAGGCAGGATCAAAAAGAGTCGCGAGCAAAGACGGGCGCGAGAGGTCACGGAGGGAGGGTGTGGTGGCTCTGCAGTGGCTCAGTGCGGGTTGCTGTGCGTGGTTGCTGGGCGTTGGTGCCTGGGGCTGCAGCAGATCTGAGGACCGGGTCGGGAAGGGGGAAAGGAAGGCAAGAGGGAGGAAGATGCTGCTTTCCCTTTCTCGCAAGTTTTGTAACACCGCCAGGGGCAAGTGAGTGGGAAGGGGGGAGAAAAAAGAAGATTGTCGATTTCGGTTCGTCGCGCGATGGGATTGGACCGTGGATTTAGGTAAAATTGGTGCGGGTGGGCGCGGCGAGGTGAGGTGAGTGAGGTGAGGTGAGCCCAGGCTGAGGATCCGTAGACTCTAGAGGGCCCAGTGACTGGAGGTAGCCCGGTAAGTATGAGGTGGAGTCCAGCTGCTGCAGTATGTGACCTTACCTAAGGTGCCTTAGGTACTTAGGTACCTAGCAGCGCAGACGCAGTACGCGGGTGAGGGTGCGGGTGCGGGTGTGGTGCGGGCGGTGACGGCGCGGCTCAGAAGGGTGTCTGAGCTTTTGGCACTGTAGCAGTGCGGCTGCGCCGTGCGATTGGCTGCCGGCCGGGAGGTTCGGGAGGTGGTGTCCAACAGACCGAGTCTATTTGCTGTGGCTCGCTTACGTCACCCGATTCGTCCTGGCCCTCCGCGTATCTTGGATTCCGCGAGGGAACAAAGGATGGCCCGGGGAGAGGGTAGAGAGAGACAGAGACGGGCCTCTATCTCAATATCTCTTCAGGGAGAGGAGACGAGGTCGCCGGAGGAGGGGTGGTGGCGGGAAGGGTACAGATAAAGGGAAGGAGAGGAGGGGGAGGCTTGAGCAAAAACAAGAAGAGAGGAAAAGGCCGAGAATTAAGATGACGGCCGACGAGCGAAAAAAAAATAAAGCAAAACAAGTGAGATGCACGATGCAGGAAAATTACCGCGCTGGCGGTTTGCCCAGGACCGCAAGGTAAGAAGGTACCTGGCATCCGTACCTTCCTGACCTTAGAAACCCGTGCAAGGTACTCCGTACCCCAGGTAGGTACTTTTATTTTAGTAAGGTGCCTCGGGGCGAGTGACTTCTCGTCGCTAGCGCGTCTGTGATCCATTTTGCAAAAGCATCGATCGAATCGACTCGACTGTCGACTGTCGACACGACCTGTTCTTGTTCTGTCCACCCCTGCTTTCCCGAGCGCTCCGGGTTGGCCGCTGTTTGTCTTTCCGTCTTTTCTTTCCCTCAGTCTGTTCTACGCAGTCCTCCGGTCTGGGCCCCTCTCTCGTCCATTCACCATCCATGCAATACAAGACATGCCACACCACTTCTCGACCGCCCCTGTCCAGTTCGCAGAGCCCAATTTGCCTCTCCTCGCTCCTAAGTTGCCAGTTGCAAGGCTTGCAGTTGCACCGCACACTCACTCGCAGTTCACGCCCTGGTCCTGCAACTCTGTTTCTTCCGCTGCCCTGCCCGTCCAGCTGGCCACTCTCCTGGTTCTCGCTCCAATATCTGGACCCTCTGTGGACCCTTTGCGACGGCAGGAACCCTTGTCGCGCGCCCTCAAAGCAATGCTCGCCTCAGTGCGTAAGGCGTCATCTCGGCTGCTGGGCAAATCCCGTCCGTCCCCGGCGCGATGTGGCCCTCGCCAGCCATGTCACCGTGTCACGCGCGGGAATAGGGGGAGGGGCGACTGGACGCCTGACAGGCTGCCCGGACAACACTGACCGAGTGGCCGACCGACCGAACGACCGCCGTCATGCCTCTGCGGTTGATGCGACTCGCGGAGCTGACCACAAGATACACTACGTTGCTCTCGGATGCTCTGGCAAATGCATAGCATGGCCCAACGGCTGCGGCACTGGCGCATCTGTATATGCATCCAACACCTTCCATCTGCAAATACTACCCGCGGCGTCCTGCCCTAATGCAACTTGCCTCGAGCTAAGGTGCCTAACTCAATCAGTCGCCAAGGGATGGTGTGCATGACGGCGGGAACTGAGCCAAGTGCGGCCAGCGAGTTACAACATGGAAGCTGCTGGCACTGCTCCGGTGCCGCTCCCGCCGGCCAACACCCGGGCAGTCAGGCCACTCAGGACACCGGTGGACCCGTTCGCTCCTCTCTCGACGGCCCGCAGAGTCCAACTTCACGATCGCCTCCGACCGCCCATCCATGGCTGCGACTCGACTCGCCAACCAGCCTTGCTTGGCCAGCATGGCACTCGCCCATGGGCCCTCCCTGCTCAACCCTGCCTTCTACCGCCCTCCCCTCTTCAACACGCCGTCCGAAGGCCGCGTAGAGGGGGTGCAGAGTGACGTTATCGCCAAAACAATCACGGTCGACGTGTCTGCTCGGCATTGTTTGTTTCCAACGCAATGCGTGTCCACGACCATGTCTGCCCAACTCAATGCTGTCGTCTGTCCCCGTCTCCTCCACGGAGCGGCCCCTCAGAACGCATCGTCTGCCCTGCCTGCCGGCCTCACCGACCGCTCAACAACAGAGTTGATCCCAGCAAGCCAGGGCTCTTAATTGAACGACGCGCGAGCCCCATGTCACTATCAGAGGTGCACCATCGAGGGTGTGAGGGTGCGTGTTTGTGTGTTGATGCGCCGGTACTTACACACAGAGACGCTCGGCAACCTTGACAATGGGAGCGAGACGTTGCGAGAGGCAAATAAAACAAGCGACGGGCGACACAATGGGCGCTCGGATCGTCAGCTGATGAACTGTCGAACGAACGGGGGCCCAAAGACTGTCTCAACGTCGCATGGCTTTTCGAGTCGACCGTTGAGTTTTCCCTCGGGTCGTACAAGCTCGGGGCTGCACCACACGACGAAGTCGCAGTCAACTCGACGTTTCTTCTTCTCATTCCTTCTTCCCGCAACCCTCTCATCTCTCTCGACTCAGCTGCCGCTGCACGGCGCACGAGATATCTGCGTCCGTCGACCGAGACCCCCTCTCGATTTTCGTCGATGCCCGAATCGCATGTTGCAGCCCCGCCAAAATGGTGATGAGACCCGAGACCCGGAACCCTCGGCGCGGCCAATGACAGAAACCCAGTTTATTGCACTGCGTGTTTACTCTGCAACTGTGTGCGGGAAGCGTGGGAGCGTGTGAGCTGTCACTGCACCAGGGGCACATGGCTACAGGCCTCTCCCCAGCAGAGCGTCCCATCCTGAGACGTTTTTCAGTCCGCTTTGGCGCCGTTATCGATAGGGGGGCCGCTTGCCGTCGCGGAATCGGCATCGAGTCCAGTGAGACGGATCGAGAGGCGGATGCTAATGCTATGGGGTGCACCAGCCACAGGGCGGAATGAGCCATCCTCGGCACTCCAATGCCATGAACGCCTCACTCGAGTTGTTGCCCCGAGGTCTTAGGCAAGGCGTGCCTTGCATAGCTTGACATGCCTTGTGTGTGCTTGTCAAGCTGGACGGCGCAGTAGCGCAGAGTCACTGGATCGGAGGGCATGTGGAGGAGGGGCGATCGCGTGCCTCACTTGCGGTCCGCCTTCCCTAAGACAACACTAACTCGAGGTACATCTCCCCGAAGCAACGACGCGAAGCACCGGTCATCACGGTCCTCGTTCGCAGAGGCAGGACGCCACGACGGAAGCGGCCTCGTGCGTCTGAGATGCTGAGGTGCTGAGGTGCTGAGGGCACAGGTTCCTGGGTGTTCCGGTTCCCTCGGCCAGCCAGGAGAGGCAGAACCCAGCGACCGAGCTCAAATTCGAAACGGCGCTCCAGTCAGCTGAACACTAGACACTGCAAGTTCAGGTCTCTTTCTTTGTCAAGGCACGCACCGCGATGGCCGCAAGTAGCAGCAGCAGCGGCGGCGGCGGCAGTGGGAGCTCACAGATTTCCCCCCACCCCCGGACTCCGGTCCTGCTCCTTGGGGGAAGGGGTCGTCCTCAACCCTTTTTTCGGAATCGTCCCTCGGAATCGACCCGTCGGATTGCGACGGCACAACTTCCATTCTCTCCCTTCACCGGAGCCGCGACTCACAGCTTTCTGGCTTGCTGCACACAACAAATTTTGTTCTTGGCCCATTTTCTCTTTCGAACCTCGTGATACCAGAATCCGCCGGGGCGTCGTCTTGAAGCGTTTCTCCGACCCAATCGTCCACTCATCATCCCAATTTGTCAACTCTCCCGCCACCAGACCAATCATGACCATCACCAGTGTCACACGCAACGAGCTCTGGCGGCACCCGGACCCCACCTCAACTCCCATGTGGGCGTTTCTGCTCCGCGTCAACTCCAAGTACGGTCTCGAACTGGCCGACTATCCTGGTCTCTACAAGTGGTCCATTGAGAATGTGGCCGAGTTCTGGGAGGAGGTCTGGCATTTTGTGGGCATCACCGCCTCTAGGCCGTTCGACAAGGTACGCCGGGCCAATTGTCTCTCATCACTCGTCACATCCCCAAACTCAGCTCAACCTCTTGCTGCCCTTTGCTTGCTATGCTTTCGCGTTGCTTGGTGCGCCTTGACGGCCTCCATACGGAGAGGACGAAGATCAATGGCGAGGTTTGTGTGTGACATCAGTGTGAGAGAAAGACCCAAACTCTCCGTCTGTCGACATGCGCGCAAGTGCCAGCAGAAGGACAAGATGAAGGCACCAAATCGTCCATGTCAAACCCCACCAGTGTCTTGAACCCTCGTCAGGAAGTCCCCCATCGAGAACCTTGACACCGTTGGCTTTGTGAGGCGGATGGCTATGTAGCCATGGCACCTCTGCTGCATGAGCAACATCCTCGACAGCAACGAGTCATGCCGTGAGAAGACGAGATGTCGTTCTTTGCTTCTTCCATGGGAAATTGGGAAGTGCCGCATTCCCATGCCCACGCACCCTCCTCGACCCGAACCAATGCCCATTGCCCGCTTCTCAGTCCTGACCACCCGCTGATCCGACCCCTCCAGGTCCTCCCGCCCAATGCGCTCATGTACCCGCGTCCAGACTTCTTCGAGGGCTCCCGTCTCAACTTTGCCGAGAACCTCCTTTTCCCCGCCAACGTCGCCGTCGACCCCACCGCCGTCGCGACCATCACCACCACCGAACTCGGCCCCTCCGTCTCCACAACATGGGCCGAGCTCCGTGACGCCGTCCGCCGCTGCTCGGCCGGCCTCCGCGCCCGCGGCGTCGGCCCGAACGACATTGTAGCTGGCTTCGTGTCAAACCATGTCCAGGCCATCGTTGCCTCCCTTGGTGCCGCCGCCGTGGGCGCCATCTGGACCGGCATCAGCCCCGACAATGGCGTCAGTGCCGTGCTCGACCGCCTCGCCCAGATCGGCCCCAAGGTGCTCTTCGCCGACAACGGGACCGTGTACAACGGCAAGGAATGGAGCAGCACCGACAAGACCGAGGATATTGTCAAGGCTCTGAAGCCGACCGGTCTCGAGTTCGTCGTGGTAATTAACAACGTTGCTTGCGACCTCGGTCTGGACGGCGTCAAGGCGACGGGCGTCGTTGCGGAGGAATATGAGTCCTTCCTCCAGAGGTTCGACCCCCGTCACGAAAGTTCAATCCCTAAGCTGACCTAGCTCCAGTTCGCCAGACGAGCCCCTCAAATTCGAGCAGCTCCCTCCTTCCCACCCCCTCTACATCCTTTACTCGAGCGGCACGACCGGCCTGCCCAAGGCCATCGTCCATACGGCCCTAGGCACCCTCATCCAGCACAAGAAGGAACATGCCCTCCATGGCTCACTCTCCTCCCGATCCCGCATGCTCTACTATACCACCACCTCCTGGATGATGTGGCACTGGTCCGTTTCCGCCCTCGCCGTCGGTGCCACCCTCGTGCTCTACTCCGGTTCCCCCTTCAAGCCCCAAGGCCATCTCTCTCTGCCCCGCCTTCTCTCCGACCTGCGCGTAACCCACTTCGGTACCTCCGCCGCCTACCTCACCGCCCTCGAGGCCAACTCCGTCTACCCCATCAACGAGCCCGGCATCGACCTCTCCTCCCTCGAAGCCATCTACTCCACCGCCAGCCCCCTGCCTCCCTCCACCTTTTCCTTCGTCTACAAGGCCTTCCCCTCAAAGGTGAACCTCGCCTCCATCACCGGTGGCACCGACATCATCTCCCTCTTCGGCGCTCCCTGTCCGCTCCTCCCCGTCCGCGTCGGGGAGATTCAGTGCGCGGGCCTGGGCATGGCCATCCGCGCCGTCGATTCTATTTCCGGCGGTTCCCTTCCGGACCCCACACACCCGGGCGATCTCGTCTGCGTCGCGCCGTTCCCGTGCCAGCCGCTGACCTTCTTCGGCGCCGGTGGCGACGCAAAGTACAAGGCCGCCTACTTTGAGCGCTTCTCCGACATCTGCGGCGCGCAGGGCGCCGTCTGGCACCACGGCGACTTCGTCAAGATCCCGAATCCGGCCACGGGCTCGCTCGTCATGCTCGGCCGCTCCGACGGCGTTCTCAAGCCCGCGGGCGTGCGCTTCGGGAGCGCCGAGATCTACAACGTCCTCACACGTTTCTTCTCCGCCGAGGTTGAGGACGCCGTCTGCGTCGGCCGCCGCCGCGCCACCGACTCGGACGAGACGGTCTGCCTCTTCGTCGTGCCCGCTCCGGGCCACGCCTTCGACGACGAGCTGCGCGCGCGCATCAAGAGCGTCATCCGGCGCGAGCTGAGCCCGCGCCACGTCCCGGGCGTGGTCGAGGAGTGCGGCGGCGGGATCCCCAAGACGGGCAACGGGAAGAAGTGAGTAACTTGACCGTACATGCTGCTACAGGGCAGAGCACTAACATGGCGAACAGGATCGAAGTGGCGGTCAAGCAGATTCTCTCCGGCATGGACGTCAAGACGAACGCGAGCGTCGCCAACCCCGAGGCGCTCGAATGGTTCCGCGCCTGGGCTCTCAAGCATTAGGCTCATCACATTTACAGCCCATCCTGCCCACTCCACGGCAGGCAGATACGAAATGATTACGTCTCTTTGCACGCGTTGTGGGGAATTATTGGTATGCTAGATCGACATGGTGCATCGGAGGGAAAAGATAATGTTACTGCATGCATGCGTGGGGGTTTCGAAGACAAGCGCGCAAAGGAGGGGAGGCCGATATCCGGCGATGGAGAACCCCCACGCCCGCCAGACCCGACCCTCGGAGCAACGAACCGTTTCCGTCCTCGTCCTGTCTCTCTTCTGCGCGCCTCTTCTCCCCCCCCCCTTTTTTTTCGGAACGGACCGAGGATGCGCATACAGACGCATGCCACACGCTAGCTTTTGCCCGACCCGATCGTCTGGGTCGATGGAGACGGTAGTGTTGGGAGGCAGGGGGGAACCGGTGGTGTGGACTTAGAATGGCATGCATGGTCTCGTTGTTTTTGGACGACATCTCTCCTCGCGAGGCGACGGTTTTCGTTTTTGCTAGATTTAGATTTTGGGCTTCTCTGCTTTTAGCAAATCGAAATCAAACCGAGTAGGGCAGATGCGTCCCTGCCTTGGTTAGTTGCTAGAGACTCGATAGTGTGGGATAGATGGCCATAACTGATGACGATAATAGGGAATTGAAAATTGAAGTTAGTACCCTGCCTGAAGCCTTGACAAATATCGTCTGTCCAGGTTCGCCGTTTAATTTTCACGTGGATACGCCCTATCCGACACGTGAAGATGTTTGCCAATCTCATCACCGAATTGAGTCAATCACTACCTCACCCGGATCGAAACATCACTAAACACAACTTGACTTGAAGGTGATGAAATACTGATATTGATAAAGTCCTGTGCCATCTCTGTGACCAGGCTAGTCATGACGACAATCATACCCATTAACTCCAATTACTATGCATTTGTCCGTGTCGGACCAGTAGCCCCTTGCTTTTCTCTTCCCATGCTTTGTTCTTTTCTTTTGCACCGCCCATGCGTGTATACCAACCATTAAGAAACCCCTATATCCTATGTCATGCCAAAAAAAAAAAAAAAACAGAATGCGCCGATTCTAGAGCCCCTGTACGGATCCTCTATTTGATGTTGGACATACGCTTGGCCATGCTGCGAAGGAGTTAGTCAGATATCTTGAGGGTCGTCAATGAGGGGGGACTTACAAGTCGTAGAAAGCAAATTGGCTGGGCTGGCTACCAAACTGGTAGACAAACCTCGAGGCGAGGTAGCTACCGAAGATGGCGCGCAGATACGAGTCGGGAACACGCTCGATAATGGTGTCGAGACCGATCTTCTCCAAGAGAAGGTTGGGCAGGGCGTCCTGGAGAACGGAGCGACGGATCTGCTCGTTCTTCCAGAGGTCGGAGTGCTGGAGCTCCTCGTCCAAGGTGGTGATGGCGTTCGAGAGGTTGTCGGACAGGATGCTACGGGGAATACCAGTCTCCTCGTGCTCGCGCCAGATGGCCTCGAACTCGAGACGAGCGTTCTCGCAAATCTTGGCCTGAACAGACTTGACGTAGTCTTGGTAGAATTGAGGAGCCTGACCCTTGGCGTCGTGGCACATGTGCTTGACAAAGTTCTCGTCGTCAAAGGAGAGCGACGCAAGAACCTCCAAGGACGACGAGGTCACACCTCCCTTGTTGGCACTGGCGTCCTTGTACAGGACACAGCCGGCAGCCTCCAGGCGGAGCTTAGCGTCCTGGGTGATGAAGAGGTTGGCACCCTCAACCAGATAGGGAATGGTCGACTTGCCGTCCTTGATGATCTTGTTAACCGAGATCAAGTCAATCGACTCGGGGCGACCACCGCAAGGCACGAAGCAGTCAGTGAGACCGGTGTCCCGCAAGTGGTAGGTGTTGCGGAAAGCCGTGCCGTTGGAAAGAAACTCGCCAGTAGGCAGGTTGATGTTGCTGTCATCGCACAGAATGCGGTATCCGTCCTTGGACAGCTTGGACATGTCAAACTGGTTAATCATGACACGAGCCTTGGCCAGGCGCAGGAGCTCCTGCTTGTCAATTCCGTTGGGGTCGACGAGGACACCAGATCCGTCAACGATGGAAGTGTACTTCTCGTTGCTGAGGAGAATCTCGTTGCTGCCCAAGTCACCGTCGGGGCCACCAGTCTGCATTTTCTTGACAGTGGAAGGGTCGAGGTTGAGCTTTCGGTAAATGCCCTTGACGTACTCACGGACAGACAGGGTGGTCATGCCGTAGGTGTCGTGGGGAATACCACCCAGCTTGGGCGACTTGCCGGTGAAGAACGACTTCCACCAGGGTGCGCCACGCGAGCGGGCATGCTCAGTGGCCCAGTCGACGAGATCGGCAGTGTTCTCGTCCGGGCCCATGAAGAGAATCTCCTCCTTGCCGTACAAGTCCACGAGCGGGTTCTTGATGCCCGGGGAGCTAGCGGGCAGCAGGAGATCGAGAATACTGTCAATGTACTTCTCGAAGGCCTCCTTGGCACGGTCTTGCATCTTGGGATCAAGGAGAATGACACCCTTGGAACCGCCTTCAGGAATGTCCTTGTTCTTACGCTGCTGCGTGCTGGCCAGACCGTAATTCTCGTCGAATAGGTTGCGGGCGTTGATGCTGTAGGCCTCCTTGCTGCGGGACTTGACGATACGGATACCGCCGCGAGCAATATCCTTGAAACGCAGATGGAAACCGCGAGACTCAGCGCCAATGACCAAGAACATGCCGTAGAGACGCTTGGGGTACTCGATCTCGGGCAGGAAAGCGGGATCCAGACGGAAACTCAGAGCAACCTTGGTGGGGGTGAAGTAGTTGGTCTTCAGGATAGCGTTGTTGAAGACGCGGAAGGCAGTCATCACCATCTCCTCGTGCTCGTTGGACACGTCACGGGTGATGCGCTCCTTCAGCTTGGCATCGGACAGCACCTCGATGGCGGGGGTGGGCGCAATGAAGTGGCGGTCGAAGTCGGGGCCGACAGCAAGGTGGACGGACGCGAAAGAGGCGTACAAAGCACGAACCAAGCCGGGATACGACTGGATGATCTCCAGAATGTAGTCGGGGGTGAAGGTCTCTGTCCTCAGACGGCGCTTCAGCTTGGACAGGAGTGCCGTGTGGGCCTGGTTCTTGGTGTCCAAAATCTCGGACAAGGAGACATACTCAGAACCGAGACGGTTCAGGAAGTGCTGGATAAAGACCCAGACACAGTGGCCGTACACTGTCTCCTGAAGACTGAGCTCGCCAGAGGTGAAGAGCGCGTGCAGCTTGTTCTGGGGAAGACAGTACAGGAGGGAAATCTCCTTGGTGATCTGGTGGATGGATTGGTCCAAGTGGGGGAAGTTGCCCTCGATGTTCATAGCAGGGCGAAGATAGATACTCATGACCGTGATACCGTTGGCGAACTGCTCCACGTACTTTCTGGAGCTAGTGACGCCGTAGTAGTGGTACAGGTCGGAGAGCGCGGAGAAGAGACCGCGGGCGGTACGCGAGCGGAAGGCGATAACAAGACGCTTCTCGACAGAGCCCTCGATGTCAAAGACCTCGATGACGGGACCGGTTCGGTTCACGGCGAGGTCAATAATCTCCTGGTAAATCTGCTTGGTGTTGTTCGTGGCCTTCTGGAGGAAACCGTTGTCGGCAATGACCTCGAGGCGGGTCTCGTTGGGGTCGGTCGTCTCGGGGCTCTGCTTGAAGAGACATTGGTAGACGAAGTAGCAGCGCAGGGTTGCCTTGGAAGTAGGCGATGCGCCCAGGACACCGGGGGAGCGGAAGGTCTCGACGCGGAACTTGGTCTTGCCAACGTGGTCCAGGTACTTGGCCTCCAGTCTCTGTTCGTAGCGCGGGCCGGCAGTGGATGTCCTGCCAGGCTCACTCGTGTCGATGTAGATGGCGTGGTCGGGCGCCTCCATGTCGAGTCTGATCTCCTCGCGCTTGTCCTCGCGCGCGAACGCGGCAACCTTGGCAGCGTACAATGAGGTAATTTGGCTGGCAATCACCTCTGGGACTTCGATCTTGAAGTAGACATCGTCGATGCCGAGCTCGTCGTAGAACCATGTCACCTGCTCGTCAACGAGCGCTTCTGGGATCCAGCCGTTGGTCTTGATAATGTCACGGACTAGAGCGCAAGTCAGCACCACTCAATTGCCGTGTTTACTCGCACGCCGTGTAAGACTTACCCTGGTCCATCTGCTCGGACTTGCCAATGAAGGCCGGCGCAATGTAGCCGACGGTCGCTGAGCGAAGGACTCTGTGTCCGTTGCCATTTGCGCGAGCGGCCATGGGGACGCTGAAATGCGTGGGCTGGGGAGAAGGCCCGCGGCTGCTTTCTGCTGAGTCGGCCTGGACCTGACCCAGCATCTTGTTACGAGGGGGCGCGGCGGTGGCCATGATGTTGGATAATTCTTCGACGGATTCCTCGTAGTTGGGAAACCTATCCATGGCGGGCAGGTCAGTATTGAGAGACAGGGCCAACATGGTTGTTGTGGGCGTTGTGTTAGAGAAGACACATGGGATACGGAGGAGACGACGGGTGAGGTGTTGTTGAAGGGTGAAGGGGGAGGGAGGCTAGGAGCAGAGCCGGGCGACCCAACGGTCTAAGTAGCTCGACGGGAACGAGGGCGAAGCATCGCGGCAACCAGGAGAGTTACATGATGAGGTGAGTCAGACTCGGACTGGCTGGCAGCACAGCTGGTCCAACGCCCGTCGCAAAACCGGGACCGGCAATGGCTCGTGTGATGCAGGGCAGGGCAGACTTGGGTTCCCTGAGGCGCGGGTGCTATCTCTCTGGGAGACGGAGGAATCGAGAGAGCAACGGGAGCACTGAAGCCTCACCGCCGGACACTCGTACAAAATGGTTGGACTGATAAGGGAAGGGAGGGGGCGAGGCGAGCAGGAGGAATCCGTGGACGTGGACGGACGGACGTACCTTGCGTCTCGGCAGACTAGTGCAATGCTGATCCGATTCAGATATACGGGACCAGGTGACAAGCGGGAGCAGAGCTACGCAGCGGTGCTCGGATACCTGCTTGTTGCGGTATGTCTGGTTGGATAGGGGAATAGGTAGGGTAAAGTAGGAGATAGTGGGCGGCGGGGAGGAACTAGAGACAGGCGTTCGGTTCGGTTCCGGGGAGGAGTGTCGCTATCGACGGCGGGGGGAGTGTGTTGTTTGTTGTTGAGGTGCACCCGACGACGACTGATGTCAAAGTCTCGGAGAGGCGATCCGGCGGGGCAATCTGCCTGGTCCAGGCTCGCTCGCGATGTACTTGGCGATGATAAAGAACCGAGCGAGTGTCTCGGGGGACCAATGGCAAGAACAGCTCTTTTAAGCGGCCGGACGAAGACGGGACGAAAGAATGGAATCCAGGGGGGGCGGGAGGGAGGTGGGAGGTGTGAGGTGAGCAAGGAGGCAGCTCAGAGCGCAGAAGAACTCTCAGAGAGGACGATATATACGTGTTTTTCTGGCTTCCGGGGAGAAAGCTACCGCGAGCACAAGATGAGGGAGGTTCCCTGTAAGTCGGCGGCGGTGGTCAGCAGGACTTCCCGGATTGGAATTGTGGAAGCTGCGGCAGTCGTTCAGCTGTCAGGGCAGAGCAGAGTGTAAGTACCTTTTGCCTGCTTGCTGGTGCTGGTGCTGGCAAGAGAGCAACAGAGGCCCAGGTGAAGAAAGGGCGATTAGAATGCGTCAATTGACGTAAGGTAGGCGATGGGGATCCCGGGCAACACAGCCATCCGACCGGCTTGGGTCAATTCGCTGAGGCTTTTGGGTGGTGTGTGCAAGGCAAGGTACTGCCAGGTTGCCCAAGGCAGGGTAAGTACCCAAGGTACGGAGTACCTGAGGTGTGCTAGGTAGGTCGGTGTTGATGTGGCGACGCCGAGGGGCAGGCGTCGAGAGATAAGGACCCTGAACTGAAGCCAGGCCTCCGACCGCGTTCAGCTGAAAATAGCAGCGGCGGCGGACAAGGTGTAAGGCACGGTACCTTAAGGTACGGCGTAAAGCAGCCACAGGGCTGTGACGCGCCTGGCGGACGGGCTGGCGAGGCGAGGGAAGGGAAGGGAAGGGACGGGGGGCAAGCGATAAGGCACCGTACGGTCGAGGTCGAGCCAACAAAGCTGCAAAAAGTAAGAATGACGGACGGATCCTGCGGGCGAGGCTGAGAGGGGTGAGAGGGGAGAGCCAAGGAAGAGAGAGATAGAGGGTGAAGGTGAAGGTGAGCTTGGGAGAGGAAAAAACAAAGTCGATCAGGGGCCGCAAGACTCACGATCCAACAGGGCCGGTTCTGGCCTTTATACTTGGCCACCTCTTGAAGAAAATGTCGTGGCCAAAGGCCATGGACGCCGTCCAGCAAGTACAGTACCTCCGTTGTCCGTCTCCTGCTCTCCTCCACTCCGTACCGAGCCAGGTGACTCTCCCGAAAAAAATGGCAACGATTCCGGTGCATTTCTCCCCCTCAAGGGAAGCACGTTGACTGCATCCTTGCAGCTTCGTGAGCTCCCACGGCTGCTTGGAGACAGAGTTCGATCACGATGATGACTTCACCTGCAGCACGGATGGCGAGCTACTACCAAATAGAGACGCCGCTAAGCCGTTTCGGGCAGTCAGCAGCCCCAATCAGCCGCTGTGATTGGCGCAGGAGCACTTGTAGCGGCGGGCTTTTTCTGGCCCAAGTACCCGACCTTAGTCACCCCAAGTACAGAGGTACCGGGGCGACGCGGCGCAACGCAGGTGAGGTAAGGATGCATACGCCTGCCGCCTGCGCCTGCGCCTGGCCTGGGGCTGTTGCGCCTGGCGGCCGGGGGGGCTACCGCTCCAGCTCGGTAAGGTACCTTGCCTGTCGCGCCGGCGTACCTGAGCCTTTGCTGAGGCAAGTGAGGCCTGGGAGCTGCCACATGGGGCACATCACATGCGCCAATGGAGGGGCACCAAGGAGCTCCCAAGCACCCAAACCTCCACTCGAGAGCCCACGATGCCCCTCGCGATGCCGTCGGTACGTATCCGGTACCTCTGCCTCGGTCGCCTCCACGCCATGTACCCAAGTAGACGCCGCCAGGTACGGGGTACCGCATGCTGTACAAGTACGTACCCTGCATCACCCATCGCTGACGGCTATTCGAGGCTCTTCTCTCCACACAGTCTATTTTTTCCACCTTTCCCTTGCTTCATTCCCTACTCTCTCTGTTGTTGTTTTTTCCTTGTCTGCTTTGTTGGTCACAGAGTCGGTATCGGAGCACGCACCCGACCTTTTCTTGAATCATCTCATGCCACACAGTACGCAAGTATCGCAACATCACGGTGCGCGGCGGCAGCTCGGGTGGGTGGTCAGGGTCAGCGCCGCCAGAAACAGAGTGCAGGCCGCTCGCCAGCCCGCCTGCCTTAGCCGGGCCGGTGGGAAAGACGATGGAGATGATCTGAGATCCAGATGTCAGAGGCAGATCCGGCCCTCACCCAGCCCCGACCCGTCGCCCGCGCTGTGCCCAAGCCGGTTTCGACGGCCCTCGACGAGACACAGAGCACGCAACGCGCGATAGAGTCATAATTACGACTTCTGTCCGCTCTGCGGAAAGTCAACCGAACAACTGAGAGTTCAAAAAGCTCGTACTCGGAGCGGGCACATGTGTCGATTGCGCCTGCGCAGCTCCCAAGTTCCAGCCCGGCCGGCCGGCCTCTCCGCGCGGCTTGGGCAGCCCCGTGGCCAGAATTAATTGCTGTGCGTACCCGGTTATCCGCCCGCCCTCTCGTAACGAATCGTCTCTTCTTATCGGCACTGGTAGCCGCCGCTGTCTTGCCCTCTCCCGCGACAAAACCTGTATTTTCCAGACGAAACGGTACGTATTTCGACACTGTACGGAACAGTTGCTCTATCCGTCTCTCTGGATGGAATGGAACGCAGCATGAGGTACGCAACGCAGGGCCCTGTCACGACAAATCTGGAACCGGTGACGGACACCCGCGGTACCTGTGTACCCGTTATCAGCATCCAGGTCGCAAGTTGTCATGGGCGTCAAGGGCGCGCGTAACAACGCCGGGCCCAAGTCTCGAGTACCTCTGCTGCGTGTCGGCTGCCTTTTACCGCCTCTTTCGCGTTGCAGCTCAAAACGCCCGCTTGCCAGCGCCGACCCAGTGTTGCCATGCACCCCCGGGCCCTCGGGGACCCGGCAGATACAACTCGGGTTGCTCCTCCCGTTGGCAGAGTAGAGTTGTCGTTGGGGAACGTATTGGCAAAAGTACACAGCATCGACGCAAGTACATCAAGTGTACGTCTCGTCAGACCGTCTGCTCGTTGCCATCTGAGTCGCGGCAAAGACAGCAACGCCCCTGCAAACCGACCAAGTGACTTGGACGGACACAGAGCCATGTCATGTTCGTCCCTAATGTTGTTTCCATTAGTGTACGCCTGGGGCCGGAATCCCCAGTTTCCCCAAAAAAACACCGGCGAGACACCTCACAATAATCAGACCCGAGACCCCTTTTCCCACCTTTACCCCAGGTTGTGGGCATCTAGCTCTCTGGCTTACCGTACCTTACCCCAACAGCGCCTGGGCCTACAACTGCTGCATAGTAAACAGCAACAACACACGACCGCGGTGGGAAAAGATGAGGGATCACGAGATGGCACATGTTGGGGATGGCCCTGCCCGCCGAGTGGCCCGGGAGCGCGGCGGCTGACCCCACGAACCCCGCCTAACCATGGACGGGACCTGGGCGTGGTGTTGTACCGGCGCTGGTGCCCTTCCAGCGCCGGGACCCCGAGAAAGGGGCGTGGCCGGTGAAGCCTCAAAGAGGCGAGATGCCAGTTTCCATTACCCCCAGATTACTTGATCGTGCAGCACCCAGAGGCCACGGGACAGACCGACTTGGCCCCATTGGGGAGCTCTGGATGGCAGTGAAAAGCTAGGCCCGGCATGGATACCAAGTTGACCCAAGTTTTGGAACCCCGCGCCGTTGCGAGTTCCCCTTTTCCCCAGTTTCTGGGTCATCGGCATGTACACTATCTCTCTCCCTTGGACCATTTCACACACACATGCCTCACGAGAGTGTCCATCGCCTCGCCTGGCCCAGCCGGCCGGGGCCCCGACCATCGAGGTCCCCGCGAGCCCGCATCGCCATTACCAAATGGAAAAGCCATTGTAAAACACTGCCGGTGTCTGACCCCTCATCACGCGGCCTGGCGAGGCCTTTTGTTTCGTCCAAAAAGAGATTTCGCGAACCTGATGCTGCCGCCGCCGCCGTCACCTGCGGGCTTGCGTGCTAATACCTAAGGTAGTCACCGGCGGATTGTGGATGCGGATGGGCCTGTTCATGTTGGTGCTGGAACGGAGGCCCAAGTCCGTGGCCGCCTCCAAGGCCTGGACTTGGCTTACCAAGTACAACAACGCCCGTCGTTGGTATCGGAAGAGACAACGTCGGCTTGATGCCCCGTTTCGAGTGCTGGAGCGAGCGATGGTACCTGTATGTTCCACGATGCTCGCCTGTGCCTCTCTCTCTCTGTCTCTCTTGAACCACATCAACACCCACTGCCACCGTGCCTTACTTGATGACTCTGAACACCAAGTTCTAGAATTTTCAACGAGATGTGGGACCGCAAGAAATACGTTCCATGGGTTCGTCAAAGTACCTGTTTCTCTCTCTCTCCTCTGTGCTAAATTTACCCCAACAAGCCCCCCCCCCCCGAAAGCCAGAAACGGGCTGACCCAGTAAACCAACCCCTGGCACCGCCACAAGGGACACGAAAAAACTCAGATCGTTACTTGTCATTCTTGCCCCCGACTCTCTCGCCCAGCCGCCGCCGCCTCTCTCGTTCTTCCTGTCTTTCTTCTCTGCACGCCGGGCTGGAGGTCGCGGACAAGAGGTCACGATGCCTCAAGGTAATTTCCTTGTCGTCAGGGTTCTTGCCCATGACACCATTCCAGCCCCGGGTCACGATGAGAGACACGCATTGGGTCCAGCCAGGGGAGGGAACATGGATGACTACACCGTATTTTTTTGGTTGTACATGGAAGGAGAGGGGAGGGTGGGAGAGGAAAAAAATACTCACGATACATACGTATTCCCTCATACCATCCCTTGCGGCGAGTTGCAAAACTGTTGCAGTTATTGCAGCATCGCAGTCCGCATTACTGCCGGCCGCCGAATTACGTACAACACAGCCCGGTCAGTCTCTCCCTTCCTGTCTTTCGTCAGAGGTCGTAACGGGAGGAGAGGCCTCCTCTGCTCTGCATCGCGACGGGCGCAATGTGCCGCATCAGTTCCGATGAGGAAAGGTCCCACGGTCCGATGCCGATTTGTTCAAAACTACTCTTTTGTCGCTGTCGTTTCCTGGGGGAAATCTCTCACTGCGCGAAACTGATAAGAGATGCACCTGTGAAAATGGCTCGTCCAAATCGAGTAACCCCAAAGACCATTTACGCCGTTCACGCCGAGTGTCCCGGGGGATGCCTCTCCTCTTCAACCCCATCTCGAGAGAGCCGTCGCCGGCTTCAACAGGCAACTCTCCGTTCCGTCGTTTCCATGCCCTTCGACAATCTGAATCTGAACCGTGACGGGCCCCCGGAAAATATTGAGTAATCGGCAGCCAAGCAGAGCCTCCTTGCTTGCTGCTCGTCCCCACTTGAGACTGTCCCAACGTCAAGTCATGTTTTTGTTTGTGCTCGTCCAAACAGCTTCAACTCCGACCCGCCTCTTTCCAAGTGCAATATCCCTTCTTTCTTTGGTATATACCTCGGGACCGGAACTTGGTACCACCCAAGACACGACCAAAGGGCCAGAGACACAAACGAAAGCCCAGACCAGCCGGTAAATTTGGTGATCCGACTGCAACGATGGCGTCAAGGGGAATGGTCCTTGGTCCTTGGCTGGGCTGGTGGATGCGACTCTCTCACCCAACCGTTTCCCCCCCGGGAGATGCATGAAACTAGGTACCAAGTGCGCAGATCATCCGGGTCGGGAAGGCCTTTCAAGTCGTGGTTTCCCTCCCACCCCCCCTCTTCCGAGGTTGCAGAACACGGCGGCGGCGACGACGGCGGCGTACGTGTTCGTCCTCCGGCACCGAAGGACTCTCTAAGCGCTCGTCCTGCATGGGTTCTTGGGGGAACACAAGGCATTGACTGCCGTATCTTTGATCCCGTGTCGATAGCACTGGTCCAGGACTCGTCGACCACGCGGCACGATTCACCCAACTCGAACCATTCACCCAACTCGAAACGGCCACGTCGGGTCGTCGGTGCTTCAGGATCTGCGAGACTGCAGGTCAGCCCGCGCCGAAGAGGGGGCAAATGTGCCTACCGCTGCCCGCCCCCGGAGAGATAGCTCGGTCGGAGAGAGGGTGGGCAGCAGAGCGCGTTCCCCAGAATCACGCCGCCGAACAGGCCGCCGTGATTGCACGGGGGAGCGCGCGCGGGCGTCCGTCACTCCGTCACGCCGTCTACCCCGTTCGTTTCCTTGCCCCCTCTCTCCGGAGGGACCATCCATCTGCAGGTCATGCTCCTTTCATTACCTTTAGCATCCATCCATGATAACACCCAGCTGCATCCATCCCGTCAATTCCCCAAGTACCTCTCCCACCAAAGGGGCTTGAAAGCCACCCCCGCCATGACGGCGCGTACCTGACGGTCCCCCCTCCCCCGTGCCCCAGACTTGCGGCTGCTTGAGCCAAGAGACGAGTCAGGAAACCCCGCATGTGGCCAGTCTATGGGGTAATGAGGGGGTAATACCGGGGTTTCGAGGGGGTAATGAAAACTGCCATATTTCGTAATTCAAGGCTTTTAGCTCGAGCACGTTATTTGAAGCTGGTGGAAGAAAACTTTTTTTCTATTTTTTTCCGGTCACGATGTGAGATTTGCAGGCTGAAAAGTAATATCAGTCGGGACACGGTGTACTTGTACCTGGGGATTTTGGAGGTACATTCGGAGTACAAAGACGGGTACATGTACAATGACAACAGGGACAGAGGTAAAATCGAAATGGATCGCAGATTCAATCTAGGATGACTGACGTACAATTTGCAACACTTTTCTGGAGACAGAGAAGAAAAGAGGGTCTGGAAGTTACTCTTCGGTTCTTCAGCTTCTCTCCAACATTGCTGGCGCAGTGCTCACCTAATCGCCGGAGGGCGTGGTGGTGTTTCTGCGACTGCCCCCGCGGGCCCCACGGCAGTCGGAGCCCCTCATTGGACTGTGCGGCCACTCGGCACGGGAATATTCTTCTCGGGCCTCGAGGTTTCGGTGCACCATGACCTCACCTCCTCCGAAGGCCGACATTGCCAGAGCAAAATATCCCAGGTACCAGCGTCCTTTCGTGCTTTCCCAAGGCCCATCCGGTGCGGGGATTCTCACATGCTCGTACGAGGCAAGGAGCACTCATCCCGCCTCATTCAATCTCTAATCAAGTGACGACCACCGCAAAACACACATCCCGGACCTTGCTCCACCCCCCGCCCCGGGTCCTCGTCTTCCCCAACCTCACAAGCCAACTGCCAAGCCCAAGGAAGGGCCTCCGAACCTGTCGAGGCGGTGGTGTCACCCACAGCATCCCAAGACATGGATGCTTCGAGCAGAGAATACGCAGAGTCCCTGGACCAGAAGGATGCCCTGCGACACACGCGCGACGAATTCGTCATCCCGACCAAGCAGGAGGTCACCAGCAAGGCCCTCGCCAAGAAAGGTTGGCGACTACTACACTCCCTCTCCCTCTGAACTGCCATCAGACGACACGTTTTTTGAGTCTTGGTGCCCCAGATATCAAGAGTCCAGACTGACACCCACGCAGACAACGGTGCCGAGGGCGAACAGCAGAAATGCACCTACCTCTGCGGCAACTCCCTCGGCCTCCAGCCCAAGCGGACAGCCCAGAGGATACAGCAGTACCTCTCAACCTGGGCCACGCAGGGCGTCCAGGGACACTTCAAGCCGCTGGAGGACTCGCCGCTGCCGACATGGCTCGACGTTGACGCGAGGGCCGCCAAGATGATGGCCCCCATCGTCGGCGCCCACGAGTCTGAGGTCGCCGTCATGCAGACCCTGACCGCGAACCTCCACCTGCTGATGTCAGCCTTCTATAAGCCGCAGAAGGACGGCAGGCACAAGATCATTCTCGAGAGCAAGGCCTTTCCGAGCGATCACGTAAGACCGTCCCCGTAATGCACACCCCCCTGCCGAGACTAACAACGGCCACAGTTCGTCGTCGAGACGCAAATCAGGCACCACGGTCTCTCCCCCGAGACCTCCATGATCTGCATCGAGCCCCAGGACCCCGCCAAGGACAGCACCCTCACCACCGAGCACGTCCTCTCCGTCATCGCCGCCCACGCCTCCGACGCCGCCCTGCTCCTGCTCCCCGGCATCCAGTACTACACCGGCCAGCTCCTCGACATCCCCGCCATCACCGCCTTCGCGCGCCGCCACTCCGTCTTCGTCGTCTGGGACCTCGCCCACGCCGTCGGCAACGCGCCCCTGCGCCTGCACGACTGGGACGTCGACGCCGCCGCCTGGTGCACCTACAAGTACCTCAACGGCGGGCCGGGTTGCATCGGCGGCGCCTTCGTGCACGAGCGGCACTCGCGCGTCGAGAGCTCCGTGGGCGACGCCGACTCGGCAGCGGGTTACGTGAACCGCTTCGGGGGCTGGTGGGGCAACGACAAGTCGTCCCGCTTCGTCATGGCGACCAAGTTCCACCCGGCGGCCGGCGCGGCGGGCTTCCAGCTGAGCAACCCGAGCGTGCTGGACATCACCAGCCTGTGCGCGTCGCTCGAGGTGTTTGAGCTGGCGGGCGGGGTGGCGCCGCTGCGGGAGAAGTCGCTCAGGTTGACGGGGTATCTGGAGAAGCTGCTCGACGGTGTGCCGGCGGATGTGAAGGGGCTGTTCAGGATCATCACCCCGCGGAACCCGGAGGAGAGGGGTGCCCAGTTGAGTCTGCTGCTCGCGGACGGGCTGCTGGACGGCGTGATGGAGTATTTCGAGGAGGAGGGGGTCATCATCGATGAGCGCAAGCCGAATGTTGTTCGTGTGGCGCCGGCGCCGCTGTACAACACGTTTGTGGACTGCTTCGACTTTGTTCAGCAGTTTGAGAGGGCCCTGCGGAGAGCGGGCAAGAGTGAATAGACATGAACTGGTGAACGGGGGGCCGGCAAGACCGGTCTCCCGCCTTAATACGTGTCCCTAATATCTCCCCTTGAGATGGCGATGGTACCTCGCTGAGAGGAAACAAGTTTCACCGGTTTGTGCGTGATCATCCACTCGAGATGCTTAGTGGATTTCCCGCATGCACGATATGATTGTACATCCGTTCAGCCAGCTTTCTTGATTGACGTCCGCAATTCGGTGTATACTGGACCTCTCCAGGTTGACAGTTTGCGAGCAGCCTCTGACGAAGATCTGACTTGGTGGGCCTTTCCAACCGTCCAATGGCTAATCTTCAGATTGGTTTCCAGAGTGTTATTTCACGTCGATCAACAACCCAGCAAGACAATGGAGACGGACGTCAACGGCGCAGGGGAGTCGTTGACTTTTTGAATAATCTGGACGATGAACTCGCCTTCATGGGCAAGGCCAAATATGCCCTAGTCTTCTGCGGGCTTTGAACACCCTTGACTCCGGCCAATGGCTTAACGACTTGGTTATTTCAGTTATCGCGGCCCTGGCCGCGAGAGACGACATTGCGGGGGGTTTACTTGGCGCCCTTCCATAGAGACGAGCGAGGACGGCGATGACCAAAAACAGCCGAAAAGCAGCTTCCCTGCGATAAAGCTTCTGGCTCAAATGCCAGTCCAAAGTCGACCCCAGCCTACTTTGATGCTTCTTCTCGGCTACAAGGCTGACATCCGAAAGGTTATCTGCTCTTTCGCGCCTTACCTTCGTTCCACGACTAACAACAGCGGACGAGGGACAATTATTATGTTAGAGACGACTTTATAGTGGTTCTCATTCAGGGTGCGGAACTCTGGAAGGCTGATTGGCTCCTTCTCTTTCATATCTGACGGCTACGCGTAAAAAAATATTCGAAGTCGAGAATCCCAGCGGATCCAAGTCTTTAAATATCAGGGCAAAATGCCATGCTCGTGTCCGATTGACTGGTCCATTATCAGTACTATGTCATTCAACGGAGAACGACTGCAACCACATGTACTGGTGTTTCTTGGATGCTATTCCCGTGATATCCACAGGCTGTAAGCCTCGTCTACCAGGCGGATGGGTGATGCCGGGCATCGCTGCTCTGGATGATCTCTACTGTACGGCAAGGGATGTTGAGCACAAGCTTCAATCTCGAGCCAAAAAGTGTGACATCAAGACAGGTAAAGGTAATGCCAGTGGAGGGGTGCGGTTAACCCACCGGAATATCATCTCGGCCAGTGAGCTGTAATAACAGATAATGATGAGCCTCTCACGATATTCCACTCACAGTGACGTTGGTCTCTCTACTCGGAAAAGACTTCATGTGAAAAACAAGAAGTAACACGGAGGTTTAGACACGTAGTCACGCAAGTTCTACGGCCAATGCTGAGTTGGTGAAAGGGTTGATTTCTGTCGATGCTAGTCGCTACGAAGAGGACGCTACCTCGGCTGCTCTGCCCGTCACTTTCGTCGTCACCCGTCGTCCATTGAGTATTCTTGAGAGAAGGGAGACATTGTCATTTTGCTCTCCTTTTGCCCTCTACCACGCGGTATGCTCATGGCGTCGACCTCTTCGCATATCGTCTTTCCCCGCCCGAAAAAGACAACCAGCTCCCATTCACCTGCGTCGGGACACCCTTGCAGGAAGATGGGCGCGTGGAATTAGTGGCGGCGGGGGGCAAATCTGATTCGCGGGAGACCTCGTAGAGAGATCTTCTGCTGCTAGGCTCGTTTCGAAATATATCCCAGTAGTGACGTCCAACATAAAGCTTCAGTCCATAGAATTGCCCTGCTATGCGCAACATCACCAGAATCGAGCAACAGAATGGTAATGGCCAATGAATAATGTGTAAAAGACACTGATAGCCCCTGGGTGTATGAACACCGGTCGCTTACGCCAGGCCGTCAATGCAATCAGTCTATCACAGAAGCCACGTAGTCCGGCATCGACATTTGGACATCCGAATCGTCTCACGACTTTTCATAACGGTGACACAATCTCTCAAAAGCTCGAGCGGGTGAGCTTTTCTGCCCCGATGGACCCCTATGCTGCCAACCTCCCCCGAGTGACTCTCGGCATCCGATCTCTTGCAGGTCGTTTTGACGATTTGGACTGATGTTCGGTCCACGATCTGGTATAGTTATCAGAAGCGGTATCACGACTCCCTGGTGAAGCCTCTGCGGCTTCAGATTTCAGTCCCTGGCCCAGGCAGTTCAGTTTGTCACTGAGTCTTATTGCGGCAGCTACCGCGAAAGATGGTGGACGCGATCTCGTGTTCGTTACGCGGCAGGAGCAATGGGGTTCGAGAGGATCGAATTTGGAACAGCTACGCGGCGCGAGACCCGCGTGCGTTCTTGGCATACTTTTTACGCTCCTGATGGATTGTGAAAAATGATGAGAAGTTGGGATGAGAGACAACGGAGGGTTCGTCTAGACCTACCTGCCTGGCTAGACCACGTTGCCACAACTGCGTGTCTTGTTTGCGATATCTGACCAAACGTGATGCAATCGGTACTGCATAATCTCACTTCGATTGTTGCTCCGAAGAGGCCTTACATAGAGCGAGCTGCTGGTCTTGCCTACATTCAATCCCTACTGTCGACTCCAAGGTCTCGGCCTATTATGTTCAAACTCTTAAGAATAGTACGCACATCACGAAATCGAATTCTGGATAGCCACCATGCCCTCTGCACAGTAAAATTGTCAGAAGCAGGCTGTCAGGAAACTGTCTCGGCACTCAGAAACAGGCTTCAGGGCGAAACATGGCGCATTCCCACGGCCTGAGAGGCACACCCAGAGGCCTGGCTCGGTGAGACACCGCATGCATGCATGGTTCGATTTGTTGATGCCAGCCAGGCACTCCCGCAAGGGCGAGCTGTTCAGGTCAAGTCCGCTCCCTCAGCTTTTTGGTGATCTGTCTTGTGTGTCGAGCACACACAAGACATATGATTATGACGCCAAGGCCGGTAATGCGGATGAGGGCGTGCATATTCTATGAATCATGGCGGTCTTTGAGAGATGTTTAGAAACCCATCATCACATCTATAGAAGACCGAGCATCGGATGGCCGGGTGTCACTTGGTACTGGGTACTGGTGACTGGCGAAAAGGCTCACAAAGGCTGTCACGGGCAGCAGCGGGCAAAGGGTCGAGAATCTCGGAGCCGCCTCGCTCAGGTCTGTGATGGGATGAAGCGGGCTGGACATGCTGTCTCGCTGCATGTGCGTACGTGCGCGCGCAACCCATCCGGGTCTTCGGTCCCGAGGAGAGCTGGGGTTTCAGATGAGGCTCTTTTTTGGCCCGTCTCTTTCGATTTGCATCCCGGTCCAGGTAAGCAATTGACTTTTGGCCGCAACTAGACAAGTTGGGGAGCTTTGGGCTCGTGCTCAGGAAGCTTCCGGAGAATGCAGATGCGCAGGGCAAGGACCTGTCCTGGTGAGGGCGATCAACAGCACAACCTGTCTAGGGGAAAGCACGGCGCTTCGTGGGACGAGAGTGGCGCGACTGGGGCGTAGTAAAGCCCAGGTGATAGCCGCGGGGCGACCAAGGAGAGGTTGAAACTTTGGCATCTGTGTTGTTCGTTCGAAAACAGCAAGTGATGGCATGGAATGGTTCGCGAAGGACTGGCACGTTGCCATGATTACGTCGAATTCTTCTCTGGAGATTCCCCGACGGCTTGGCAGCGCAGCTCTCTCTCTCGTGTGGAGTGCAAGGGCGGCAGCCACGGTAAGCGCCATCGACGCCATCAGTCGGGGTTGGGAATGGAGGCGACGTTGGCCGTTTGCGGGATAGGGGACTTGCAGCAGGAGCGTTTAGGCTTGAGCCCAGACGTAACGGGCCAGCCGCTCTGACGCGAGGCCGCACACGATGCTGCTTTGGTGGCTGACTGAGTCGAAGCACACACGAGAAGCACACGCGAGAGGTGTTGGTTGTCACGGGGGTGGGAGGTCTATTCTCGACGCAAAAAGCAAAAGGTGGCGACGCGAGACTGGAGCCACAGGGCGTGTGAGCCTCTTCGAGTGAGGTGTCGATGGCCGGAGACGGATGGGATGTGGCCGTCGAGAAAGATCGACGGCAGGGTCGTTACTCGATCCGTGAGCAAGCGGCAGGCCCATGGGAAGGGCGGCGGGTCCGGCACGGTCCCGGCAGCCAGTGAGGTGTTGGCGATGGGGAGCATGACGGAGCTCGCAGAGGTTTAGCACGTCGGGGTCCGTCATGCATACATTAGGTAGGTAGGTAAGTACCTAGGTAGTATGAGTTCGTTTAGATGAATCCGGTCGATAACTAGGTCGACTATGCGAGGGCGGAAGTGGGAGGACGGAAGTTGCGACGAAGGTGGATAATCCGAGCAGAGCAGGAGCAGGAGCTGGTGCTGGTGCTGAGTGTGGGGCCGGGGCCGGAATAAGGTAAGGTAGGAAGAAACCTTGGGGGCCCGTTGCTGCTGCTCGGGGGCACAAGTACCGACCTATGACGCCGCCCGCGACGGTGGGTGGGTCCGCTGGCCAATGCAAGAGGCCGTTTTCCCACCGGGCCCGAGAGCTTAATGCCCCCCAACCAACCCAACCACAGAACCAAGGAACCAAGGAAGCAAGGGCTAGACCCCCCCATCTTCTAACATTAGGAGGTACTACGCCGGCCAGGGAATATGACTAAAGACCCAGACGCCGATAGCGGTACAAAGTCAAGGTACGTAGACGTCGCAGCGGACGGACGCCGCACGATGCAGGAGACGAAGGGGGCCGTAGCTACGAGCTCCTGCCCAAGGTGCCCTGTGGTGGGTGGAGGAGGAAAAGAAGGAAGAAAATAATGACGGGTGACAATCCCACAATGGCAACTTCCATGGCTGGAGACTGGAATCTCGCAAAATGACTGGCTGGGCTGGACAGAACCTGAGCAGAAAAAGCCGGCAAGCCCCTGGTCGAAGCCCAGTTGTTTCACGTCCGTTCCCCCTGGCCAAACATGGTGCAGGGAATTTCTGAAATCAATTTGTCCGTCATCCACCCTGCTGCTGCTGGGCTTTTGCACCGCACTTTGGCACCGCATGCGAGCTGAGAGCTGAGAGCTGAGAACCGCAGAGGGCACCCGTCCCCCTGGAAAAGTGACACACTACCTACCGCATTTCGCTGCTGTGCGTGTGCCTGAAATTGGGCGCACAGCATACGGCGTCTGCAGCTGCACCACTACGCGAGGGGGGAAAAAAAAATATTGTAGCACGGATAGTACCAGCAACACTCTCCCACAGGTCCTCGATTACTTCATACTTTGCGGATACCTCGCCTTGCCTTGCCGTGGTCCAATCTCTCCCGTCTCCTGCAGCATCTCTCACATGGGACTGAATTTTGATTTGTTTTAGCGGCGGCAGCACAGCAAAGGGGTCCCGGCCAATCTCGTCTTTTCTTGTGTCCTTGTCACCACCTCTCCAATACAACACAACACACACAACACACACAAGTCACCAACACAACACAACCTTTGGGTAGATCCCTCCCGCGACCTCCACGTCTTCTCCTTTTTTTCTTCCCACCCGACTCCGTACTCTCGTCTACCCTTCTCTTCTCGACATCTCCGCACGGAACCCGAACCATACTTTTTACTTTTGGGCCACCCCGGGATAGCCTCATAATTTGTCAAAATTGACGGCCCCATTCGCCAACAACAACACCACGCTCCTTGCCCTTGTCGCTCCTTTCTGATCGTCCTGTCGGATACCTTTTCCTTCGCCTTACTCGCCTGGCCTCGCATCGCATCGCATCGCCGCGCCTCGCCGCCTCCTTCGCCAGCGCGCACCAGTGCGCCCTTCCCTGTTCTATTCATAGCCCGGTCCTTTACCAGCCCAGCCCAGCAAGCCATCCAAACCAACCCCCTCCGCCCCCATCGACACCAAGCATCAAGCATCCCACCACTCCTGGACTGGCCTGACACCGGCGGCACACACGACCACCAACTGCATCCGCCTCTGTCTTTTGGCCCTCGCCGCCAAACAGCTCGCCCGCCATCCATCAATTACCCGTACCCATATATCCAGCAAGCGAGATCCTCTCACCCCGTCTAATCAATCACCACCCATCTCGCTCGTGGCCCTTTCTACCGGGACGACACACCCTGGCAGCCCCGGCGACAATCTCGCGCGCCGCTAGAACCAGAACCTGGCGCCCTCTCTGTTCAGCCGACGAAACAGCGGAGTCGCAATTTCACCCCCCGTCCTCCACCACCACCACCACCACCACCACCACCCACCAGCCTCTGCTGCCCTCCGGCTCCAGCTCCAACGCCTGCTCTCGCCGTGGTCTCCAGACCAGCACCACGCTCGCCCATTTCTTGGCAATTGCCTAACGCCCCGGCTTTTGGTTACCCTCGCTCCATGATAGTGCTACCACCATCCGTACCACTACCGGCCACACGTCTCCTGCCAGGGTCTCAATTTTGCCTTCTGACGGGCCCAAGGGGGCTGGCGGCCAAGCGCAACGAAAAATAATCCAGGAGACTGCGACGACGCCTGCACGAGACGATCAATACCAATACCAATACAACCCAACGACACGACCCTGACCCGACCCGAACGACTGCCAGACCATCCCGTCACAAAAGTCACAATTCTCTCAGTACTCAAAGTACTCCCTCCCTGGCTGGCTCTTGTGCTGGCCCACGACCTTGGTCCAACATGACGAGACCTCACATTATTCGCGCTGGTACGTTTATGCGATCCAAAACACCCGCGCCTACTTCCATTCCTCCTGGCGCAACACACTATCCCCCCCCCCCCAAAACACCAACTTCTTCCCCTTTCCCCAATTGGTCCTGATCTTCCGAATTTGGGCTGTTGTCTGAATCCGTCTTGGTCTAACGGCTGGAACCGCGGGCGATCAATCTCACTAAATTCCTTTCCCCCTCTTTTCGAAAGACGAAAACACACAACACCCAATCGCCGACTCCTCTACTGTCATGTCACGCTGACCTCTTGCCTGTTTTGTCGCAAATCTAGACACTATCGACCTCCAAGATCACGACGCACCGTCCGCAAAAGACCACCCTCGAGGCCCCAACGGTTCATTTGGTCCCCATCAGGCTGAGACGCTCCGGGAAGTTGAGCAGGAATCTGCAGAGGCTCAGGGGCGCAGCCCGAGATTGTCCTGGTCCAACGCCGATAGCGACGCCGACGTTCCGGATTCGGACGATCTCACCGACGGAGTTTCCGGGAAACACAACGACAGCGCCATGGACGACGCAAGCAAGAAACAGCAGCAGCAAGACGCGCTGGCTGTGGCGCAAAATGGCGGCATCTCGGGCAATTCAGACGACGGCGACATGGACGATACGGACGAGAGCTTGGACGACGACATGATGGACAAGATCTCGAGTTCGCCTTCGATTGAAGATGGTGGGTGCAGTTCGATTACAACTCCGCATTCATGGCCACGGAGAGTCGATTCTCTACCGGTCATGAGAAACCGCAACTCCCCTGTTTCTCCCGTTTTCAGCGAGGCGAGGTCCTCGTCCCCCTACACCGAAACCCCTGAATATCCACCCGCACAGCATTCATGGCAGCATAGCAAGGCTCATGCTACGACAACGAGTCATCATCATCTTCTTCGCGGTGAGTATATCGAGTAGGACCGAAATACGAACGACGACGACGACGACGAACGATACGACGATCGCTACTTCGACGAGCTTTACGACGAGCTTTGCGACCGCGGAGGGCATGACGATGCGGTGTGTGACGACCAGGACTGGAGCCTCACGCAGAGAAGAAGTCACGAGGAAAAGTTTGGGCTGGAAGGCGTAGCTCAGCATGGACCGATTATGATTCGTCCGCTCCGGCTCCGTGGGTGTGAGGAATCAAAGCACGACGACTTCGCGCGGCGTCGCGCCCAGATGCAGAAAGCGGAATGGGACGAGGCAGCTAGCGGACTCGACGAAGACGACCACGACGACATCCTACTCACGATACCTTACGAACCTTCGATCGAAGATGATGATGACGTTTCCTTTTCTGAAGACCCTAGGTTTATTGTCAGCGGCTGGGGCAACGAGTGCTTACACGAAACAGAGGACATCGACTTCGAATTCGTCTACGCGCTCCACACTTTCGTCGCGACGGTGGAAGGCCAAGCGAATGCCACAAAGGGCGATACCATGGTGCTGCTGGATGACAGCAACAGCTACTGGTGGCTGGTGCGGGTGGTCAAGGATAGCAGCATCGGTAAGATTCCCCCCCTGTCATTGTGAGCAGCGTAATCTAACAACACATAGGGTATTTGCCGGCAGAGCATATTGAGACGCCAACCGAGAGACTGGCGCGCTTGAATAAGCACAGGAACATTGACGTAGTCGCTCCCTCCATGGAAGAGATGAACCTTTCTGACCTAGATCAGCTTTCTGCTACAATGCTGGGAGACCAGGCTGAAAAGTCCAATAAGAGCACTTTCAAGACTGCTCTGCGGAAGAAGAAGAAAACCGTTGCGTTCGCCGCACCGACGTACGTCGACTACTCCGATTTTGACTATTCTTCGGACGAAGAGGACATGGACGAGTTGTTCTCTCAACAACAAGGCGCGCAGCAGCAACAGCAGCAACAGGCCGCGACGCAGCAATCGTCAGAGGAGAGCCTGGACGACGAGACGGCAAAGGTGGAACCGCTGAAGCCTCGCGCAACCAAGGAAATCAAGGTTGTGGAGCCAACGAAGGAGGAGGCAGAAGATGACTCGAAACGCGACAGCGGCGAAATCTTTGAGAAGCCAGAGGGTCCCAGCCGGTCGAGGAACGGCACTGTCAGAAACACCGACTCTTTCTTTAAGGACGAAACGGTCGAGACCAAGAAAATCACGCTTACGCCTAACTTGCTGCGCGATGACAACAGCTCACGACCTTCAACAACAGAAAGCGCCCAGGTCAAGCAACGCCCGAGTCTGGATAAGATAGATAAGGAGCTGCAGCCGGACAAGAAGGAGGACAAGAAGAGGAAGGACAAGGACAAGAAGGAGAAGGAAAAGAAGCCTAGCGCTATCCGGAGTTTCTTCTCGCGTAAGGACAAGAAGAAGGTTGCGGACGACGACGACGAGTCCTTCGGCAAGAGGTCGATGGACATGGTTACGGAATCCCAGGATCGAGACGAGGAAGACACCCCGTCGTCCCCGAGAACGAGCGGTTCCCTGGACCAACCTTCCCGGCAGCCCAGCAAGCTCCAGAAGCAACAACCACGGGTGGAGCCATCGCCATCGAGGAAGTCTGGGGCATCGACGCCCCAGAAGTCCTCGACTCGAGAACTATCCGAGTTCATTTCCGGTGAAGGACGCCCCAACAATGTTTCCAACGTGCCGCCGGCGTCTATGCGCATCGTGGAGGACGATTCTTCCGACCCAGACGTCGCGCAGCAACAGCGGATCAAGTCGCCTGAAACCACCCGGGCACCGGAGAAGTCGTCGCTGTCCAAGATCATGCCCTCCCGGAGTGGCAGCAGCGACAAGCCGCAAAAGGTTACCAAGGCGAAGTCACGAGTGGAGCTCGATGATTTCGACTCCTCCGGCGAGGAGGTTGACCCCTCTGGTCCTTCCGTGCAGCAGCCGGCCGAGGAGAAGCCGAAGGACGAGAAGCTAGTGAGACCCTTGCCAGGCGCTTTCCCGGACAGCTACATGAGCTCTCAAAGTGCTGCCAGCGCCCAAACCGACAGGACTATAACTCCTTCGCAGCCGATGCCTCAATCTCAGCCTCAGCCCAACCCTACGGACAGAGAGACGGAGCGCCTTTCCGAATCACCGGTGCAAGTCTCTCCTGTGACCATGAACAACCCGCCTGCGCTGATGGTAGACACGTCCAGCCAGGACGGCCACTCCTCGTCGCCGTCGCCGGAGCTCATTGATGCAGATGAGGTGGGGCGACATCGCGCCCAAGACTCGATGACTGCCAGCTCGACCTCGACCGGCGGCAGCACCACCGGCAGCAGTTGGAACGACGCGAAGCTGCGTGCGTTTTTCGACTCCAGCTCGGATATCAGGGATATGCTGGTTGTTGTCTACGACAAGAGCGACGTGGCACCTGCTGGACCCGACCATCCTGTTGCTGGAACCTTGTTCCGTGAACAGAACGCCAAGTTGGCGGAAATCACGACAGTAAGTCACGTCTCCCTGAGGAGAATAGAATGTTCTGACTGACACGGCACAGCAACTTGATAACATGCTTGGCGATTGGCTAGCACGCAAGCAAAGACTCCGAGGCACGGTATAAGACCTCTTTACGAACACTAGTGTTTTACAGGCAGCGATTGTGTACAGTACCTTGACTTGATCGGCGTCCCGGTACAACGGATTGAGGGTTACGGATGGATGGACGACATTGAACGTGGTTGCTGATATGAACCTTAGCACCATGGATATTTGTGCGCGGATTTGCAGTTTCCTGTTCTTGAAAGGCGTGAACCTCGTGGTTGTTTTTGACCTACCACTTGTTTCTCTTCTTCCTTTTGTTTAGAAACGCGCCGACCTTGAGCGGTCGCGACATAAGCATCAGCTTTGCATAGGTGTCTTGAGCCACTGGTGTGGACTCGGAACGAGAGAGGGGGCAGATTAGGCGCAGCGCTGTCTAATACCATTTGGTTGTCTGTCATATATGGTGTGTCAGCGCCATTGTCAGTGTGCATGTACTGCGACTTGAACTGATCAGAGATCATCAGGGGGAGTCTGGATTGCCGCAAACTAAAACATGCAGGTGTGCGAGGGAACCTAACAATACAGGATCTGCAGGAAGCCGGGATGGGGGGTTCAGCCTCCGCGAACTGTCGTCAGCACACCGTCCGATCTGGGGAAGCTCGGGACCCCGCATCCCCGCCCTTGCCGTCTCCCTGCCATTGCCGCTGTCTTATTTAATCGATCAACAGGCAAGTCGAATCCGCATCGTTTTCTTCAGGATCAGTCTCGTATAAAGGCGAATTCCAGGTCCGGACTCGGGACTTGCTCTCTGAGCCCAGTATGGCCAATCTCCTGACAAACGTCTTCGCCTTCATCACAGGGCAATGGAACCTCATATCGCCAACCTGGAGGGATGACCTCTATGATCCATCATCTCACCAACCCAGCTGGCACCGCTACGTCCGCGCCAGCAAGTCCAAAACCATTTATCCCGCCCGCATTCTGCCAGATCTCACCCGCGGCGACGTCGTGAACCCCTCGGGCGTCATCACAGGCGAAGGAGGTCCCACGATCCTCTCCCGCCTGTCGGACTCTGACGAGATTCCCTCAGTGACGATCGACTTTGGCCAAAACACCGTCGGAATTCTCTCCATTTGCTTTGCCGGATCCTTCACTCCGGCGTCCGGTGAGACCCGACCGGGGATACGCCTCGCCTTCTCGGAAACGCTGCAGTTCCTCAGCAACGTCAGCGACTTCTCGCGCTCGTACAACGGGGACACCATCACGCCCGGGAGCGACCAGATCGCGGTCCGCGAGGAGCCCTATGTCTGGACCGCGAAGCACGGGTGTCAGTATCCCGACGGCGCGGGCAAGGGCCAGGTGTGCGTCGACGGGCTGCACGGGTTCCGGTACCTGCGGGTCTACCTCGATGCGCTCCCCTCGGACGCACCGCGCACCGCGCCTCTCGGCGAGGTCAAGATCTCGTCCGTGAGCCTGGAGCTGTCGGCCTTCCACGGCACGCCCGACACGTTCAGGGGCTGGTTCGAGTGCAGCGATCGCGAGCTCACGCGGTGGTGGTTCGACGGAGTGTACACCAACGACCTGTGCGTGGATGAGTTCCGCGGCGCGGAGGATGCGGAGCCGAGGGGCGCCGGGAGCGAGACGCTCGAGGGGAAACTGGTGATCCACGACGCGCCCAAGAGGGACCGCGACCCGTACGTCGGGGATCTGGCGGTCGCGGCGCTGACGTTGTATCTCTCGCACGGGACATTGGTCTCGCAGGCTGGGGGTAATGTGTTGGCGGATTTGGCCGTGCATCAGAGAAGTGACGGGTGGATTCCGCCGGCGAGCATGTAAGTCTGGCTTTCTTGATTTGTCTAAACATGGGGGTATTGACGACTGCAGCAACAACTACACTCTCCCGCTGTTCGACTACCCTCTCTGGTGGGTCGTCTGCAGCCACGACTACGTATGGTACACTGGCGACACGGAATATCTGAAGACGTACTACCCCAACCTGGTCGCCGTGATGGACAACTGGTACCCCTCCGTTACGGACCCGGACACCGGGCTGGTCACAAAAGGGCTTAATGGGACGGGCGGCTACGGCGACTATGCGTTTCTCCCCCGGCAGGGGCCGGTGACTTACTACAACGCGCTCTATGTCCTCGCATTGCGGAGATCTGCCGAGATGGCGGCTCAGCTCTCTCAGGAGGATGACGCGAAGAAGTGGAGGAAGCGGGCGGACGAGGTTTCAGACGCGCTAGCTTCACGGAACTTTGACGATAGCGTGGGAGCGTTTTACGACGGCACGAAGGACGGCGAGTTCGTGGATGCGCACGCGCAGGACGGGAACAGCATCGCCATCCTCGCGGACGTCGTGTCCTCCGAAAAGGCAAGGGGGATCCTAGACTACTACGCCCGCGCGGCGTCGCGCGACTACGGGAACGCCTTCTACGACTCGGACGCCGTCGGTCAGGGGTTCAGCCGGAGGGTATACGCCTTTATATCCTACTTTGAGCTGGCGGCGAGGTTTAGGACCCGGTTGGGGGAGAGCGCGGTGGAGGAGATCAAGAGGCTGTACGGGTGGATGGGCGGGCAGGATCCGGGGGTGACGTTCTGGGAGGGCATCGGGGAGGACGGTCGGCCGTACGAGGACGGGTACACGAGCATGGCACACGGGTGGGCTACCGGCGTAGTGCCGTTGATGAGCGGGCATGTGCTCGGGGTCAAGCCTACGAGTCCCGGGTTCAAGACGTGGAGCGTCGCGCCGGTAAGAGCCGGGTTGAGGTGGGCGAGGGGGGTTGTGCCGACGCCTGGAGATGGGATTGGGGTCGAGTGGGTGGATGAGGGGGGCCGGTTTGAAATTGCCGTCAGAGCGGACAAGGGATCCAGGGGGGTTGTTGGCGTGCCGGTTCGGCGGGGTGATCTGGTGGAGGTTGATGGGAGAGTTGTGTTTGGTGGTCGAAAGGGTGAGGCGCGGGTAGAGGGCGGGAGGGTTATGGTTGATGTGGAGGGTAAGGGGTGGGATGTCAAGACGGTGGTCTCGGTTCGAGGAGGCCCTGAAGGGCTATAGCATTATGTGTTTTAACTCTGGGTTTATTCTGATTATTTCTCGGAGGTCCATCTACGACAGTCACGCCTAGTATAATATTCTGCCATGAATCAGTTTCGCCTTGATGACTCGCCGTCTTGGTCCGGTAACGCAGAGAATTCCTGTTTTGGTGGCACCATCAAGGCCGCAGGATCCAACTACGGTCTGTCGGCCCGAGCCCCCAACCAGTGCCCGACTTGTTCCTGACCATATCATCAACTCCCTCTGCTGGTGCTTCTTTGCCCATCCCTGCTCCAAGATTTTCTTATTGTACGAGTCTATGGCAAAGAAGGCCGCTCGCAGCATCAAAGTCTTGGAAACATTTCAAGAGCCGCTCCTTACGGTACCAGAGCCACTTGAGCTGGGAGAGACTCTCGGAGACCGGTGTCACGAACGCAGCACGGCCAAGGGTGGCCAGCAGGTGGATGGACGGTTTTCCGGATAAGTGCAAGGGGCCATGCTGTTAGGAACCGAGGTGTGCCATCTTGTAAATATCTTCGCTCGTCGGAGATTTTCAAGCTTCGGCATACATTGGGTTCTCATTAGCTGCAGTTGTGCCGCCAATGACGGTGCCGGTCGACTCCCGATAGCTCTGATCGGAGATGTGGGGCCGGTCATGAGCCGAAGCACCGAAGTTGCGCAGCACCGTCCGGGTCAGTTGGAAGCCGAAAAGTTCACTCGCTTAGCAGGCTCTCCTGTATGCCGCAGAACACAGCCCACTTTGTCTTTATTGCTCTGCTTGTGCCATAAAAAACCACTGTTGCCGTCACAGAGCCCAAAGTGACAATGTTCAGAATTAAAGACTTGCCAGGATCACCACACGAGTGCTGGTGGTGGGGTGTCTGGCGGAACGGCGGTTTGCGCCAGAGAAACATGCTAGGTGATTACACAGCGGGCAAGGAGAGGAAAGCCTCCTTCGTTGCGAATCTAGCCAAGGAGAGCCTGCCATTAGCTAGAGGCTTCTAGAGTCAGTCGCAGGAGGTTCGAGTAACCTTATCGACCGATCCGTCAGCTGGCCAAAATCTCCGCCAGTCAAAAAATTGGCGGACCCTCCCGCAGCCACAAAAGGTCCAGAACTCCCCACAGCCTCAATCGATCAACTGAACCCGAACTTGGGCTCTGATTCGTCCGTGAAATACGTCACCAATCACCGTAGATTATTCCCTCACCCGCTGGACCCTGAACGACATCGCGTCACTGCGCCCCCAGCCACACCGGCAACTCAGCCACGCTACGTCACCTCTCCTCTCGAAAGCTCTTGGCAATACCACCAGCATCAAGTTTTCGGGGGGTAAGAGGGAGGCCGCTGTGCCACCATAATCAAGGTCGCAAGCGAGCTTGTCTTGGTAGGTAGTCTGCTGCTCCCTGAACGCTCTTTCCCTAGTTGGCTCCCTCGTCGTCACACGCTCCGCACTGGGGAAAGGAAGGTATATAATTCACCCGCCCCTTCTTGGCTGCCCATTCACTGACATCCCACCCGGCCAAGTCTACACTACCTCATCCAAACACAACAACAAGCTTTTTACCTGCGAACCAAGCGTACGTGACAAAACGGTACGTTCTCTCCACCTCTTGGGACTCTTGGACCTCTCGAGCCTTCTTGGACTGACAGTCTGAACAGCACACCTACCAATCAATCCGCACACTTCTCAACCTTCCAACATGCCCTTCTTCTACTCCAAGCCCATCGGCGGCCGTAACTTCGGCACCAGCGTCCACGCAGACCGTCACGGCGTCCGCCGCGGGCCCTGGCGCTTCCGCATCGGCCGCTTCCACTGCTTCAGATAGAGACGACGCTCCCATGGTGTGAAGGTGTCGATGCGCTGAGCACCACAAGGCGCGCCCTTCGCGTCCCGCAGGGCGGGAGCATGCAGCTGGATCTTTGATTCTCTTGGGATGCCGACCTACAGAGGGTGAACGAAGCTGACGGGCTTTTTCCTGTTTAACGACCTCATGGATACCGGAGTTTTTTTGACGCACGATTCGGGACGGGAAAGCAAGCGTTTCCTGTCTACCTGTTTGTCTGTCCTTATTGGGTTTCACACACCAGAGCGGCCACGGGAGATGGCTCGCGTCGATACTGGGGGGGAACGATGGAATGCCTACCTAGATAATGAATACAACAACACCTCGACATATAGTTCGTTTCACTGGTGATGTGTGAGAGAGTCAAGTAATGAAAAGTTTGATGCCCCTGGTATGATTTCCACCATGCTTCTGCCACATCTTCGCTGGGGCCGTCTAGACACCAGAGGTAGCCCCCAGCCCCTCGGTGTGATCGTGAAGTCCGATGATGTATGGGCTGGAAGAACCCCAAGAAGCTGTGGATTACCAAGGTCAAACGCAGCCAGCTGGAAAGGTAAGTGATGTGACTGGATATTATCATAACCGTGTTCAGCCTCGGCCATGATGTGCAAGCCGTTGCCTGTTGGCGAGCGCAGTGTTGAGAAGCCTAGTTCAGAGGCGGCGCTGACGTCCCCTCTCAGAACACTGTTTGGTATATCGATTGAAAAGGTGACATGGACCATGTTCTCGGCAGCATCAGCCAGAACTTATGGCTTGTGTCTAGCTGGACGTTCAGCTAGTCACCAAAACAAGACAGGCAGGATAGGGAAAGAAGTGCCAATGGCGGGGTGACGACATTTTGTAATTGGGAGCGTAAGGATTTTCTTTCTTTTCCTACCATCCAACGCCATAAACACAAAAATGTCCCGTGTGGTAGGAGCACGCCTGAGAACATCAAGTCGTTGAATTTGCTGCTTTTTTGTTTTGTATTTCCTAGCACAACGGTACGAAGCCATGCCAGGCCCGGATTTTCGCAGCCCTGAATCATCGCAGAAAAAATTCCGTTTTCCTCTGATGCATTTCCCGTTCCCTGGATATGAGAGCAACGCAAAGTAGACCACCACACGCCCCGATGCCAACAGTAACAACCCAATCACTTTCGCGTTTAGACCTCGGTGGTGACCTTGGCCTTGGGGTTGGTGACCTTGACGCCCAGCTGCTTCGCCCGGGCGATGATGTCGATGCGCTTTCTCGAGGAGACGTTGTGGGCGATCCTGTGACGTGTTAGAGAACATGCTTCGGGGCCTGAAAGTTCGGTGTCGTGAGGGTGGTACGCACTCGGCAGCGTAGGTGCGGTTGTGCATCAGCAGGAGGTTGACGTCGTTGACGTTGCTGACGAGGAAGGCCTTGTGGCCGGAGGGCATCATGTACTTGGTCTTCTTGTTGGAACCGAAACCGATCTGAAGTGCAGAAAGCCGGGTGTCAGCCATGGTTCATCCTTCGGATCCCCAACATCCCCAACTCCCCATCTGCCAGCGGCAAACCAATTCCTCCTCTTTTCTTGGGGTCTCCATCTCCGTCTCGGGAAGGGCGTTTGAACGTACCGAGGGCATGACCATGTTGCCGCGGAAGCGACGGCGGACACGGTTGTCAATACCCTTGGGCTTGCGCCATGATCGGTCAACGCGCATAAAGCGGTCGCTCTGGTGGCGGTTGAAGAGCTTCGTGCCTGTTCAGAAATCACATCCGTCAATCCTGTCGTTCCATTCCATCTCGTTGTGTCGTCGGGTGGTGTTCTCGGCGCGGGGTCGTGGGGGTGTCTGGGAGGAAGGACATACGCTTCTTCACGATAGGGACGTGCTTCTTTGCGGCGACCATCTTGACGAAATAAAGTCAGTATTCAAAAATTCGACGACGATAGTATCGATTGATGGCGGATAGGGGGCAGTCGTAGCTCACCTTGACGGTTGTTCCTGGCTGTGGTTAGTCGGGCGGGTGGTTATCGTCAGTCGTCTGGCGCTTCGAAAATTTGGACACACCACAATTCGGGAAGTCGCACTGGACGACAGGGCTATTAGGGCTCGAATTTTTTACAGTCACGTGTGGGGGACTGCATCGCTTCGAGTCGAGAAGGCGCTAGCAGGGGTGTCTTCACAGGGCCAATGAAGTCCGCAGGACGTTTACTCCACTGAGGCGGCTCACTGCCCCACCGCGCTCACCGAGCTGAGGTGAGCAAAGTCGTTCGTCCCAACATGGGAACTCTGGAACTAGCAGTTGCGGCATCGAGGACAAGATGCAAAAAAAGGCAAAAAGAAAATTTCCACTACGAGGTTCGAACTCGTGTCTCTCCGGATCTCATGCCATGAAAGCGGAGTATGCTAACCACTACACTAAATGGGATACAGCACTGGAGATGTTTGTTGACTGTCGAGGAAGCCAAGTTGGTGAAGGAGTCTCCCGCTCGCGAGTGAGGCCTGCGGCAAAGTGGAACTGGTGCCTTCCGTGGTTTCCAAGAACCAAAAAGTCATTACAGGGCAAGAGCACAGACGATTCGAGAAGTGGCATGGCACCCGTGATCCGTGGGTTGCCGTTCATTCATGAGAGGGATGATGCCCAAGCTACAAAACTCCTCTCCAAACCCATGTCTATGTTTCACCCATCACCGTCCGGGTTGTCGTCATGTCTGTCATGAAATGCAGGGCTCCAAGCCCAAGACTCTGTCCTCTAAAGTCTCTATCCGTTGCACTACCTCTTACTGAGGCTGGCACTGAGGCTGCCCGTCTTCCTCGTCCTCATCCTCCCACTCGCCACCGAACCGCGGGTCGCCCGAGTTGGCGCCCATCTGCAGATGCTTGTTAGCACAAATAACATGCCAAGTGAGATGGATCTCATGACTTACCGAATCCAAACTGTCCACCTCCTCATATTCAACCTCGTCAACCTCGTCCGCTTTGATGGGGGCAGCCGGGGGCGGGAGGAGCTTGTTCAAAGCATCATACTCCTTGTCGTCCTTTAGCCAACCATCCTCGGGGAACTCGACATTGACGATAAGGTAGAGGTCGCCCTTGGCGTCGCCGCGCTTGTGAGGCATACCCTCGCCGGGAACCTTTAGGATATCGCCAGGGCGGAGGATGTTGCCACGCGGCCTGTCGAGGTGGATGCCACGGCCGTCGAGATGCGTCAGCACGGTACGAGAGAAACCGCCCAGAGCCTCGGCCAGGGTGACGGTCAGCTCAGCAGACAGGTCGTTGCCGATGCGGGTGAAGTCGTCGTGGGGCTCCTCCTGCAGGTGGAAAACGATGTCTCCGGGGGTCTGGTCGGGGAATTGATCCGCCTCTCCCTCCAGCACGATGCGCTCGCCGTTCTGAGAGCCCCTGGGGATGTAGATCTCGAGCACCTTGGTCTCGGAGGTGGTGCGCTTGCCCTTGCACTTCTTGCAGCGGTCCTTCTCCTTGCAGAAATTACCGGAACCCTCGCAGCGGTCGCAGATGACGGTCTCCTTGCGCACGAGGCCGGGGCCGACCTGGCGGAAGGCCTCTGCCATGCCGGCGCCTCGGCACTTCTCGCACTGTTGGGGCTTGACGTTCGCCTTGGCGCCGGAGCCTTTGCAGGTGCCGCAGACGACCTGCTTGTTGGCAGAGAACTTGACGGTCTTGCCCTTGTACAGCTCCTCGAGGGTGACCTTGTAGGGCTGGTCCTCGTCCGGACCACGGCGAGGCCTTCTGGGGCCAGCGCCGCCGGGACCACCAGGGCCGCCCATGCCGAAGCCAAACATCTGTGACAGGATATCGTTCAGGTCGACCTCGACGCCGCCTGGGCCGCCGCCGCCCCGCGAGGGGTCAAAGGCGGCCATGCCGTGAGTGTCGTAGAGGTGGCGTTTCTCTTCATCGCGAAGGATCTCGTAGGCCTGGCTGACGGCCTTGAACTTGGCCTCGGACTCCTCTCTGCGGTCCTCGGGGACTTTGTCAGGGTGGTGTTGAAGGGCAGCCTGGGGGAGGGACGCCAAGTTAGCATGCTTTGTGTCTTATCCTCGAGGGAACGGTGTTGTTGTGACGCAACAGGACGCTCACGAACCTTGCGGTATGCCTTCTTGATCTGTTCCTGGGACGCATCCTTATCGATCCCGAGCAGCTCTGGAAAATGCGTCAGATATGATCCACCGCGAAAAAAAGTACCCCCAAGTCTCCATAGGCTCAAGCAAAACACTTACCGTAGAGATCAATCTCCTCCGCCCCGGCGTCAGAACCAGCACTCGGTCCACCACTGTCCATGATGGAAGAATTTTTCAAGGTTTACTCGGCAAAAAGTTTCGCTCGAGATGCAACCTTCGGCGGTGATTTGGAGATGTGAAGAAGGTGGGATGTGGAGTCGACCTGAAAATATTTGTCTGGAGTACCTGCTGCCGCCTTTGTTTGGCGGGGTACATCTAGTCCAATGCCTTGAGTCCAGGTATGGGGGTGTGGTGCGTGGTCCCTACAGCCTTGGTACAAGCACTCCGAGCGCGCGGCAGATCTCAGGTAAGCTGGAGCTAGTGCTATCGGCCCCCGTAAGGCAAGCCCAAGGAGACAAGGTATTTGATTACCTACCTACCTACCTTACCTAGCCTACCTAGGTACTGAAGGAAGGTTGGGCAAGTCGTTTACCCGCCTGCAGTAGAAGGCGGTGTCCAGAGTGCCTTCCTAGGTAGCCCAACCACCGTCTTTTCCTGCTCCCAGCTAATCACGACATCCGTGTTAATAAACAGCGAAGAAATGAACGGCATTGCAGAGTCCCGCAATGTGTTTCTACTGGCGACCATGACCGTACCGACTCGAGGTAGACTACGGACTTTGCGCGTCAACTCGGAGGTCTGCTCAGAGGCGCAGATCTATGCTGCGCTTTCGTCTACTTTCACAGGCAAACTGAACGAGCCCTTGAAATGAATCCCCGAGGCTACCGAGAAACCATGACGGCAGGCGGCCAGAGAAAGCCAGAAGCGTCTCGAAACCTCGCGTGAGGTGCACGAATCCAAGGCATTTCAGCTGATGGGAAAGACTGGGCTGCTCTCGGTTATGACTAGTGTCATCTGAAGCCGCGTGAAAATCCACGGCGCTCGAGGACGTTTGATGTGGATGGATTGAGAAACGCCTGCGGCATGCTGCTGGCTATTTTAGGGATTCACACTGGGCTGCGTGACCTTCCAATGTTGATGCGGGTGCCGGCGACGGGGCAGCGACTGCCAAGAGCCAATCAGACAGGACTGTGTCTATGTAAGTCGGTACCCCGGTTCATGCATAAATACTGGTGCGCCACATGTGGCTCAAGCTCATCGTCAAATTTCACCCGGGTCAGCTCATTCGGCAATGTCATTGTAATATCTCTGTATGGAGCTCTCCTTAACGTCACCATGTCAACAATAGCCCTGAGACCTCACAGCAGGTCTCTTATTCAGCGCTCGTCGTATGCGTGCCAACAGTGCCGCCGCGTGGACTCTCCGAGATGGCACTCCGACGGGAACGGGACAGGCGGTCTCAAGGCCTTCAGAAAGTTGATACCTGGCCTGGTCCATAAGAAACTGAGTGCACTGCCCGACAAGCCGGCCAGGACACGATTCGCGCCTTCGCCCACCGGCTACCTTCATATAGGCTCACTAAGAACCGCTTTATACAATTATCTCCTTGCGCGGGCCACCTGCGGCCAGTTCATCATTCGCGTTGAAGATACAGACAGGGTGAGATGAGACCTCCCCATTGTCGTCTTGATGGGCCACGAGCTGACAACCTCAAAGACACGCATCGTCGATGATGCCATTCCTCGCCTGCTGGCCGAACTCCGATGGGCTGACCTGAAGTGGGACGAGGGCCCTGACATCGGCGGCCCTTTCGGACCCTACGAACAAGTAAATCTCAGACCCTCATCCTGAACTATCTTCTGTCTCTAATCCTCAACCCTCCCCCAAGTCCCAACGCCTCGATAAGTACAATCTGTACATCAACCAACTTCTTGAAAGCGGCAAGGCCTACCGATGCTTCTGCTCGTCGCACGACCTCGAACGCCACAAGCAGCAGTCCCTCGATGGCGGCGGCACCGCCAACTACCCGGGAACATGCCGATCTATACCCCCGGACCAAGCCGAGCGGCGCGCCGGCGCCGGCGAGCCCCACGTCGTGCGGTTCCGCAGCGACAAGCGCCACTCATTCATCGACCTCGTGTACGGGAACTGCGAGAAGAACGAGGACGAAGACGACTTCATCCTCATCAAGACCGACGGCTACCCCACCTACCACTTTGCCAACGTGGTGGATGACCATCTCATGGAGATCACGCACGTCATTCGCGGCTGTGTACGTCCGCCTCCGCGCGAGCCGAGCTGAGGAAGAAAAGCTCACGAGTCACAGGAATGGCTCATCTCTACACCCAGGCACATCGCCCTCTACGACGCCTTCCAGTGGGAACCGCCCGCCTTCGCCCATGCCGGTCTCCTCTGCGCGAAGAGTGGCGCGAAGCTCAGTAAGCGCAACCACGACGTCGACGTCTCGCTGTACCGTGACCAGGGATTCCTCCCCTCTACGATGAACAACTGGCTCCTACTCAATGGTTGGAGCATGTCACCCAAGCATCTGATAGGAAAGGATCCGGAGGTATTATATGACACCAAATCAATGGCTGAAAAGGTAATTCCCCCCTCGCATGTCTTCGCTTGCTTCATAGCCAACGCCGTATAGTTCACTTTGAAATTTACAAAGGGCAACGTCAACATCGACCAAACCAAGCTCGTAACCTTCCAGCGCAAACACCTGAAGAAACTCCTCACGGATCCAGACGCGGACGATACCACGGTCGGGAGGGCCATCGTTCCCCCGGTGACCAAGATCCTCAATAAAGTATCCGACCTCATCGCGCAACAGAAGGAAGAGCGGCTCTCCTGCCCCGCTGAACCCAAGCACAGCTTCTCGACAAGAGACGTGTCCTGCCTCGTCCCCCCGCTCGCCAACCCCTCCACGGCGCCCGGGTACCTCCTTCGCATGTTCCGCGCCCTCCCGCCCCCCCGCTCCAGACCGACCGACTACGTCTACCGATTCCCGTCCCTCTTCTTCCGCCCCAGCGCCGCCATGTATGCCCGGGAGACCTTCTCCCGCTCCCTCGGCAAGCTCACCGACTTCGGGGACGGCCTCGGCGACAACGTCGCCGTGGAGGAGCTGCTCGCCGACCTCCGCGCGACCTTCGAAGCCATCCCCGAGAAGGAGTGGGGCCCGGATCGCTTGGAAGCCGCCATGTTGAGCTTCGCGGCCAAGCACGCCGTGGAGGTCACGGACGAGAACGGCGTCAAGACGAAGCGGGACATCGTGAAGGCGATGTACACGCTTACCAGGCTCGTCGTGGCGGGCGGAACAGACATCGCTTTGCCGGCCAGCAAGGCGACGATGTCGATTCTGGGCCGCGAGGAGACGCTGCTGCGGTTCAAGCTTTGCGGCGTGTAGGTGATCACCCACTGGGATAGCGGTGTTGCTGTACATTACTAGCTTGTACGATATTGTTTGGACTTGGAAAGACGAAAAGTGCCGTGTATCATCTGAAGATCAACAACTAGACCTACCGCTTTATTAGAAATACTCTGTGCATCAGGGTGGCGAAGCATCTGTAGATAGATAATATTGCTTATCATTAAGGCATTCTAGCCCACAACACATCCAGTCACAGGCAAGCGCTATCATTTGTGATACAATTCCTCGGTCTTCAATTTCGCTTCACACATGTTCTATCTCACTAGAAAGGGCTCACGTTTTCCCTTAGTCCACCAACACTCTTTTCGACGTCACAGGAACCCCGTTATTCAGTAGAGAGGAGGGGGACAGAATCATAAAAGGCGAGGCAGACCACAAGTAGATCGATGCATTAGATTTGATATGCGGGCTTACGGACCAGCTCGTCTGTGAGAGAAAGGGATTGAAGAGATTATATCGAACAGGCAGAACTTGGAATAGTGGGTAGAGGGAGACACATAGTTGAAAGATCAAAACCCCCGACACCACAACAAGGTTCTCTTCGCCTCTGCCCACGCCACCGGTTGTCACCCTCCTTGGCTGTTCCGTTCTAAAGCAATGCAACGCTATGATCATATCGTTCGCGGCCGTAGGGGTGTGCCATCGAGCCAGCTCTGTTTGGCTCTCTCTCTCTCTCTCTCACAGTAACTCAACTAACTCGTGCTTCTTTGCATTTGTGTGGTCTCGTTCCACTTCCCGTTTTGTACGCCCTTTCTACAACCGGATCCTTCTCCTGAAAATGCAGACAAAAATGATAATAAAAAAGGTAACTAAATGAAGAAGGAATAGGCTGTAGAGGCTCCGGGCGAGCGGATGTGTTGGTCATTACGTCGTCAGTTGGCTTGTTTGGGGGTATAATTCGTCTAAATTTCCTGAACCCAGATCTGGAAAGCGTGCGTCAGTACTGTCTCTCGTCAAGTGATGCAACGGTAGTTCTCACCTCCATCTTGCCGATATCTTGCCTGGCCTTCCTCGCTTGGCTCTTCGCAGTCATGATGGCCATGTCCAGGTCATCTTGATCGCCCATGGTGATCATGTCACCATTCGGCATGTCCTCGTCACGGATCTTGATCTTGAATCTCCTGCGAAGGCCAAACTTCTCGCGAATGCGGTCGATGAAGTCGGGAAATTCGACTGCAGCACCGACCATGATGTAGCGGACATCCTCGGCGTGAACCTTGACACGAATCTTGCGAATCTCCGGTCTCCTCGAGCCGCCGCGAGATGATATAGAGTTCGTGCCGGGGCGTCTGTTGGAAACCATCTCAAAGTCACCCTCGTCGAAGGAACCGTAGTCGGAACCGTCCTCCTCGTCCTCCATGTACCGCTGGGGAACACGGCGAGAAGTCTGCCGGCTGGTTCTAGTGCTGCTGCCACCGCCTCCGCCCTGGTACATGTCATACAACTCGTCGGGGTAGGCATCCTCCGCCTCCTCGTCGACCGGCCGGCCACGCATCTGTATGTCGCGTCTCGAGTATCCCCTGCTGGGAGTAGCGGACCGTGACTCGGATCTCATAGGAGGGGGTCCTCGTCGGTCATTCGGACTGCTTGTCTTTTGGTATCGCTCATTGGGTCTCGTGTTCTCAATGTTCAATTTCGCAAGCATCGGCTTAGGTCCATTGCGGACCGACTGTCCACGGGTCATGCCACCGCCGTTGGCCTCGACCTGGTCGGGTGGCGGCGTCGGGGGGAACACGCCGCGACCATTGGGCGGCTCGGACTGTTGTCTTCTTGACGCCAAACCGGGCTTGACCAGGTTTGTGGCAGCGAAGGAGATGTTGTCGGTGGGTCTGTCGTCTTTGACGTCGTTCTTGCCGGCCTGTAAACCAAGAAGTCTGTGATTAGCAAATTGATTCCCATAGAAGCTGAATGGCGTGGGAACCGATCTGCCTACATTCTTGATTTCGGACCCGGCAAAGCCTGTGAAGGCGTTCGCGCGATCGGAGGCGGCGACCAGCCGTGCCTTTCCGAGATAGTCCTTGGTTTTGAGGTTGCGAACCTTCGCTTCGTTCGGCCGATACACGACCCCGACGGGGATCGAAAAGACGGTATAACCCTATGCAGCTGTTAGACCTGACCGAGGTGAGTGGGCGTCGTTCATACCTCTGCCTCCTCACGAATGGCCTCGTCAATAACATTGTGGTCCTCCACGACCTTCTCCTTTACGGCATAGGACAGATCCTGCATACCCGCATCCTTCTGTTGCAGGTAGATGTAGCAGAGACCTCGGTTAAAGAGGACCTCGCAAGAGTAGAGCTTGAAGAGCAGACCGAGTTGGGCGTAGTCAATCATGGTGTTTCCTCTCAGGTAGAGGAGAGTATCGTTAAAGTTGGCCAATGCCTCTTCGAAGTCGCCGAGCAGGAAATTCGACACGCCTTGTTGGAAGTAGGCAACGGCGAGGTACTGGTCTAATCTGATTGCTCGTTGGTAGCATTCAACCTGGTTCGGGAGTCAGCGGTGTAGGCCTCGGAGGTACGGCTCGGGGATCACGTACAGCCTTCTCGTGCTCTCCCAGTGTGGCGTGAATAACGCCCATGTTGAAGAGAATTTTTGACGTGTCCGAGATCTTCTCGAAGTCCTTGAGGGCCTCGTCGAACTCGTTGTTGTCGTACCGGCCAAGGGCCGACACCCATGTTTCTATTTCCTGTGGAGCGCAGCGGTGGTCAGTCATCTTTCTGTTGACGTGCGTCCGTCGCCCAATCCGTTGCTCTCGCATCGTGCAGATCGGGCAGCGTCCTCGGCACTTACTTGTTTCAACGACATGTTGAGACCAGGATGGAATTATCGAAGGCAAAGAAACCAAATTCAGCTGCGCAGGCAGGCCGTCGCTGCTGCGACCGAAAGAGCGGGAAAGATGTTCGCGGAGAGGGTATCGTGGGGAACTGCGGACGACTGCGTGAAGGAAAAGCCAAAGCCAGAGCGATCCGAACCAGAGCAGCGACGAAATGTGCCGCGGGCGGCTACAGAGGGTCCCAGGGCTTATTAGGGGGGGGCACTTTGTGGGCGACCGTGCGTGTGCGATGCAGCAGGTGCGGTGTGCCCGGCGCCACTGAAATGACGGTTGGAGTCGTATCCCCGCTTCCACCTGTGGATGGTTGCAATTCGGACCTGAGCGAGCAGCTGGAGATCTTGGCGCGTGGCGGGTATGCCAGGGATCGATAAATGGCCCCGTTTGACGGGGTGCCGAAAGCTTCTGCAAGAAACGCCGATGCGATACACAGAAAGCGTAACCCGACGGGCGATGAGGACGAGAGAGAGGTACAAGTAGGTAGGTTGCCTCGCCTCGCTTTTAGAGTTGCTGTTTCTTTCCTGTCCAGCAGAAGCAGATGCCAAAAGTAGGACAGTGTTTCGGGTTTGGTGTGCGTAGTGCGTCGAGAGACGGATTAAGTTGTCGGGGAGGATGGGATGGCCCTTACGGGTGGTGGGTGGGATATGTATGTAAGTCGGACAACGCGCTAAGAGAGGGGGTCCGAAGGCCAGTTCCAGTCCGTCCTCGTCCTTGTTCTCTAGTCTCGAGGACAGGAGAATCTGTGCTGTGCAGCCTGCGTGCTGGCTCTGCTGAGCAGATCCCCAGACTAGTAGCCCAACTCTGCGTCGTTCGGTGTATCGTGCGTTAATTAGAGTCGAACCTCGGACGGTCGTTCGACTGTGGAAAGCTTGCGTCGTTGCGGCGGGTCAGAAAGGACTGGCTGGTGGTCGGATTGGGTTTGGTCGTCTTGTGATATCGAGTTGCCAGCTTCCCCGGGTGTGACGGACAGACAAGAATAGTCAAGAAAAGTGATGGAATGGCCAGACTTGCAGCCGGGCTTGAGGAAAAAAATGGGAATGAATGGATGGAGGACGAAAAGCCAGCGCCTACAGAACGAAAGGGAGGGTAGGGTAGAGAAAATAGAGTCGATGCAGCGAGGGACCAAGGGGGACTTGACTGGTCGGGTTGTGGGCCGCGAGACTGGGTGTATATCATGCAAGGTGCTCACAAGTGATTGATATTCCCGCTGGATTGTCAGTCAGGAAACGCTTAGGATGCCCGTGCTCCGGTGCTCGTCCAGTTGCAAGTTGCAGGGGCACCCAAGGGGTGTTTTCTTGCCATCCGCTTGAAGGGGGTGCGATGAGGAAAGAGCCCGGAACAAGTGGCTTGGGCGGTGCGGTGGATGGGAAAAAGGGGGTGTGTCTTGTCGCGCCGGAACAACACGCCCTCTTGTTTGGAAGAGACGAATTTGTGCAACCGTTCTTTCCATCACAATATCTGCCTCGGCGAAGATAGGCATGCGCAGGTCAATTCGTAGAGTGACCAACAACATGTCCAGCCGTCTGGCGACTTCCCCAAGTTGTCGTCCCAGCCACTATAAGTTGCCGCGCAGATCCTTCTTTAGGCATTCGACAAGGTAGCTCGTCCGGCAAAGGAAACAAACTTGTCTAAATCGAGGGACAGAATCAAGTGTTTTCTATCGAAATCGAACCACTTTGCATATCTCGTCGCCAGATGCTGGGTTGTGGATGTGCTTGACATCGAACGTTGGGATCCCCTCGGGGGGCCTCTGTCCCTCTCTCTCCCTCCCTCTCCCTGAGCCTGGAGGTGTGGCCCCTGGTTTGTCTGGGCATCCCATCCGACGTCCGCCGGGGGTGTGTGAGACCGCCTGGGCGCACGCTTCTGGAGTAGGTAAGTGAGTGATGGGCCACGCAGAAGCCAGAGTCCATGTCAGGGCGGGGCGGGTCAGATCGCGCATCTGGCGGTGGCCGAACCAGGGGAGTGGCTGTCTCCGGCTCCCATTCTCCTGATCCGCCAGGGACTGACGCTGTCGACCTTTCCTGTCCTGTCCCGTCGTGTGCCTCCCAGCTGGGTAAGACGCAACAGTCCCTTAACGGCAATGCACTATTGTCGGACGTCGCAGGCATCTTGCAACCACTGCGAATCAGGGCCTGTCGGTTCCCATGCACGAAGCGTTCCAGCGACTGCGAGGCGCATGATTGGCCGCCAGGGACACGGTACTTGCACCGGACCTTAAAGCCACCAGCGTCTAGGGCCAAGGGCGCGTAGGCGAGAGACTAACGCCACCTTGATCACACTGCTGACTTTGCGCCGGTGGTGACGGGGACTGGAACCCGCAGCCCGCAGGCAGCTCATCGTTGGATAGACGGACGGCGGCCCTCGTGGCTGGAAAATGGAGCTTCTGCCGATGCTGTGCTGTGCCGTGCCGTGCTCTGCTGCAACTGCAACTGTGACTGCAGGCCATCCCATCCCATCTTGTCAGTTGTCGAGCTATTTTGCTTCTTCTTGCTCCCAGGGATGAGGATGAAGAAGAGGTAGGTGTAAGTGCTTGCAGCCCACCAAACTCCAAATGGCCCGCCCAACCAGCCCGCTGGAGCTGATCAATGACGTTGCCCCAGCCGTTTAAAATAGCATCACCGAGAGTGCCGTGCTTGCAGACTGCAGAAGACGGAGGTTAGCCGCCGGGAGTGATGTTGTGATTGGGTTGCCCCGGCCAGCTGGCGACTCGGCCAATTCGGCCTGAGGTGCACCGCAAGCAGGTGTCCGAAGGTGGTTGACAGGTCGCTATTAGCCAGTTGCCAGGCCGAGACGTCCGGACCTTTGCAACAAGGTTATCCAGCCGACGGGTAATGTGCTTCACCATGGACGCCAGACACGACTTTATCGGATTGGGCGCCCTCACGAGATGATGGGCTCAGGTGGAATGAAAGTACCACAATGAAGGAGGCCCAGAGTCATATATCTGAGCACAAGGCGGCGGCATCACGGAGATGATTGGCATCGGCGGTGGCCATCGCGGGGAAGAGGGATGGTGTGGTGCGGTTGGTAGACGAGGATCTGCGAAGAAACCGAGGGCTCGTCACACCTGGACCCGCCCGACGTGAGCGCGTGTGCGGCGCAGATGCGGCAGTCCATCCTGTTCCTATTGACGACCGGCGTTCCTGCATTTGGCGATTGGTGCCGAACCACACGCCCAAGAGGGACATGCGCGGAGATGAGGTGAGATGGTGCTCGGTTGATTCTGCAATGTCATGAGGCCATCGTGGTGCGACTGGCGCAGATGTCCGGCGAGATCGCGGGGTCGGGCTCGAATGGGAAGAAGAGGCCGCCAAGAAGGAGCAGACAGATTCCTCACCATGCCCCCTGGTGGCGTCAACCCCGACGCAACACATCTCGTCCAGTCTTTGTCAGAATTTGGGCAACCTTATCTGCGCGGGGCCTCCACGGCAGCCCGCCCTGGCTGGGAGACTGTGCTTCCTGCGCGGAGGTGAGTAAGTGCTCACCTGGCTGGAGCCAAATACGCGGTAGCTTGTAAGACATCTCAGACGAGGGTTGGCGTGAATTATCGCGAAGTCGAGAGCTGTAAGGCCGAACTTGGAAGTGGGAGGGATAGGGGACCACAGTGCAAGGTCCAGGATGTGTCGAGGAGTCTTGGCTTTTGCGGAAGGGAAAGAAGCTCAGCCACACCTTGTTGGCGTTTACCTCAAGACGTAGCCTTAGGTAATATTTAAGGTGTGACAGTGTGTAGCGTCTGTAGAGGCAGGAAGTGTCGGGACAGCCACTCGACTTCGGCCCAGCATCCATGTCGACTTTGTCTCTGCGGCGATCGCTGCGCATGGTATCATCGCGAAAAAAATAAAAAATAAAAAAAAGAATTTTTTTTTTTTTTTTTGAAAAAACATATCATCATACACGTATCATTGCCCTCCTTGCCGCATCGGGAACTGTATGATGTAAGACAAGCAAGGTCTTGAGGCAAAACGGCACGAGCCAGGCAGGTCCCGCCTTCCGAAAGAACGAGGAAAGAAGCTGTGGAACACCAACACTGACTTGCATTGCAGTTGGGAAAGAAGCTGCCTTGCTCGGCTCTTTCCCTGCTCCCGCAGCTCTGCAGGGCACGTCGTGTGTGTAAGATACCCAAGCCAACAGCATATCGGCGGCGATATCAAGGGGCAGCCAAGGTGGCTTTGGCACACTGCCCTCCACCAGACTCGACACAATTCCTCCAGTAGAAGGACCAGAGCACAGCCAATTGGCAATCCTTACTGTTCCTTAGGGCGCACACGGCGACGCTGGTCCAAGGTCTGTACGGCGATGGCCTCGATGGACGCCCGACTGGGCAGTCGAGGCGTCGCCAACTCTAATTATCCCTGTCGTTGGAGGTCTCAAGAATCCTGCGAAACTCGCTTCTCCTTCAGGCTGTTTTGGAAGTCCCGTGCTGGGGTCTCCATTGACGTCCCCGTCCAGCAGGGGAGCCACGCTTTCCTTGCCCCCATTGACGCCTTAGCCTGGGAAGGCAGCTTCCGCTGTAACGCTAGCGCCGGGGGACACAAGTCACTCGCCACCCGTTTCCAGTGCAGAGAGACTAGGGCCCTTCTGCCCAGACCAACAACCGCCTCCGCCGCATGAACCAGACGTCAAGCCAACGAACTTCACCATGTTTTACTACGCAGCATCCGGTCGAGGGGCCCAGCCAGCCGCATGCCTCGCAGCACTGCATGCCGGTACCTCCCTGCGCTGCTTCGTGCACCTCACCGGGTACGGATGCCTGCCGTAGGGTCGTATTTCCTCTGCTGCACAACGGTACCCTACGGCACACAGACGGGAAGACGCCGCATCGCAGACACCAGCACCTCCGACGATGTTCCGCGCCGCGCCGCGCTGCTTGGTCTTCGCCCTCTCAGAGTCAGGATCCATCAAATGTCACAAGTCTGGGCATCCCTTCGAACGGATGAATCCACCCGTGACGCGGCGATCTCGCCGTTGCTCTCGCTCAATGCGAACCTCCCTCAGCCCTCAAACGGTCCGCCGCCCGCATTTGCAGACCCCAACGGCCACCAACGGGGGGACCACCGGCTTGGTTGCTCTGATCGCCAGCCAAACACTTTGAATTGACTCAGTTGCAACCCAACAGCCGTTTCTTGAATCGCCCGCGTCAAACACGTTTACATCACAGCCCTCGATTTGGTTTTGCGCAAAGACGCCTCGGTGCCACTGGGAAGCTTAGGGTTCTGTCAAGTCGGCCATGACATGCGGTCAAACGAACACCCTCCTCCTCAAGGCACACGCACCGCGTTACATTACCTCATGTTGGCTGCCTTGCCTCGCCTGACCTTAGTCAACTCGCACATTCTGCCAGACCACATCGTGCCGCATCCGATATCGACCATGCTTAGTTTCAAACTCGCCCATCCTCTCCACACACCAACCCCCTTACCACGTCGGTGCCCGCCTACCATCCACTTCCACGTCTACCTTGGTGTGTGCCCAGCCCTTCAACATCAGCCTCCCGAGCCCCTTCTTCCCTCCCGCAACTTCGTCTGCGTTCACTCCTTCGGTGGGCCTTGTCACGGCAAGCCAGCCCCGGCCCCCTTGCGATCCAGAGAATTAAGGTAGCGCCTCTGGTCCCTGTCCGACCACACACGCGTATTCGTCTCATCTACCACCTGTCACCACGCTCCGCCTCCTTCCGGTCTTCGATCGGTGGGGGGAATCTCCCGGAACCGTCATCAGTGTTTCCTCTAACATGATCTGCATCAAGCCGACGCTGGAGCCACGTCCTGTCTTCCTGGCTGCCTGCCCTGGCCTGGGCTCTGGGAGACAATCCCACTCCCTCTCACTCCCCGCCCGTCCCGCCACTCGGAGACGATCAAGAACTTGGCAGAAAAATCTGGTTGAGACAGGCCTTGGAAAGCTTGGCACACCAAGGTTAACTCGATGGGCAAGGGAGAACGGACGATGCCATCAACCTTAGCGAGACCCCAGACTCCAGTGCCCTGTTACCCTGCCTCAGGGTCGGCGAGCCAGACTGCAGAGTCATGGCAGCCGCGAATCGTCCAAAGCCGCGAGAGTCTTCTGAACCCTACGCCTCCCATCCCGCAGGCTCTATTGACAGGATGCCAAGGTCTCTGGAGGCTCAGCCTCACTGTCGAATCCACCTGTGGTGTGTTTCTTTGCACTTCTCACACCACAAGCCCGAGGACCCCTGGAGGCTTGCCTGTCACCTCCAGGGAAGCCGTGGCCTCCGACCTTAATCCGGCCTGGTGGACGCTGCCCAAGGTCAACGTTCATCGCAAAAGTCGTACGATGTTGTTTACAGCAGCTGCCACCTCCACGTGTTGCCAGTGGTGATCTACATGAGTTTATTCGGTTGATTCAACCGAGCTTTCGTGGCGCCAAAACAAATAGATCATCATCTCTCGTCAATTTCGTGATCCATCTGACATATCATTCGAGGGGTTCCCCAATGTACACTCAATGTGCTACCTAGAGCATACCCTTCTCGACCTCGTCCTTCCTCTCCTCCCACAGCGTCTTGCCTGTGCATGAGCAGACCGTCTTGTCATTGTCCCACACGCCCGCACTCCTGGCAATCACGCCGACGACCGTGTCCGGGTCGTTCTTGAGCGTCCCCGCAGACTCTTCCTGTCTCGAGACGACCATGGCGTGGCCAATGATCTCCCAGATCTGGAAGGGCTTGTCGAGGTACGCGCTGCCTCTGCCATCCTTGCCGACGTCAAAGACGCCCAAGAATCCCTTGGCATCGGCGCCGCTGCTGCCTCCTGACCAGACGGGCCCGGTTGACGCGGCGCCATACTCGAGGTTACCATACTCACGGATGGTGGCTCGGTAGGAGCCGGGGGCGACGCCACGCAGTGTCAAGTCGATCAGGGTGGTGGTTGGGGACACCTGCACCAGTCGGGCCAGGCCCCTGACCTCTCGGGCTCGCTCCTCATCGCTCAACTTTGAGGATGCACCATCTTGGCCGTCTGCCTGGTAGAAAGACTCGAGGATGCTGACAGCCGCGCCTAATTGGGTGAGTCGGCCGTTAGTACGGTTTCCAAGGTTGAGCAAGTTTTCAAGGGCCCCCGAGTGACCACATCTGCCGACGACAATGCCGGCGCGACAAGACGGGCTGGGTGGTATCAGGAAACAACTTAATGTTCGCCAAGGGGTTACAGAAAGCGCGAAGCCAACGGACAGATAAACATGCGCGGAGTGAGGGGAGACAAAAAGGAGAAGGCAGAAAAGAAAAGGGCCTAGTCACGTACTGTTTGATGCTCCCGAACCTCGCAGGATGGCGTCCCTCCCCGTGGCTTGGATGGCGTCAACGATGGCCGATGGTGCGGCTGCAAAACGTCGCCAAGAGTCAGCAACTACCGTGAACGAGACGCCAATCTTGACTTTATTGGTGATGGACAGCAAGGCACCACCAGCAGGACGGCTTCAAACTCGAAGCCTCAAAGTATGGCTGCCCAGCCGTGACCGCATTACCGCTGTATGGGGTCTGGCGACCGCGATAGAGACAAGAGATGGTGGGATCGGGGCTGCCCAACGCAGTCAAAGTTTGCAGCAGGAGGGAGCGTACCTGTGCCCTCGACGGAAAGCAATTGGTCCTTCAGATCGGCCTCGACCTTGGTGATGCCCCCCAGCTTGTACAACGAGTCTGAAACGTCCTTGACGCAGCTGTCACATGTCATGGGCACCGCGAAAACGGTCTAGTAGATTTTTGAGCGTTTCATTAGCATCCCCTTAGTAAGGAAACCGTAGTTTTCTTGGAGTGAGTTGAGAACAGTAAGAGGGGAAAAGCTCCGTCTCCGTTCCCAGGTACGGTGAACAGTTGACGAAGTCGTCGCTCAGTGACGCTCAGCGACAGAGTCAAGAGGGAGGAGGGGATAAGCTTTGCGCGGGCGGGCGGAGAAGAGGAAAGGATAGACGAACCTGAAAAGGATATGAGACGGTCATCGTGAAGGGTCTTGGTCCAGTGCTTGGCTGGCACTGGCTTCGTGACAGGGAGCGGTAGTTGTGCAGGAAGTCGGGCAGACAGTAGAGCATGCCTCTGCCTTGCTGCTTTTGCGTTCGAGTTGTCGAAATGATTTCCCAAAATACCCAAGCTGCGTTTTGGGGTAAGGAGGGAAAATGGATGCAGCGGTCACTATGGTTTCTACTGCCTTCGAAAAGAAGACGTAATACGCTGTCCAATGGGAAATCGGGTGCGCCCTTTAATACCCGTATCGTGGGTTTGTAGCAGTGACTTGCTTTGAAATCGCCTTACTGGAAGAGACGGAGCCCACTTGAACTTTCATCACTTGCCAGCGTCTCCGCGCGCGCGTGCACGCAAGGCAGCGCAGTGCAAGAGAGAGAGAGAGACCGATTGCGCTGCCCCTCAATGACGACGCCCGGACCACCCGGTGCCCCTCAGCATGCGACAGCACCTCATCCATCCCGACGATCCCGTCGGTCGGCGCTCGGTCGCCGCAGCTGCCGACAGCTGGTTCAGATAAGGAAACCGATGCTCTTATCGGCAGCATCACGAGCACGGTCACGTGGCCCCGTGTCTCCAAAATTTTGGAGAGAGCTCAGGTCATTGAATGGCATCAATTTCCAACCCAGGTTCTGGACCGCGTACCGACGACATCGAGCCCGAACACGCCCGACCCACTGTCCCGCTGCCGTCTGTCCCATCTCAATTGAACGATTCGGCCTGCGAAGAAGCGATACATACCAAACTCGAGCTGAGGCGGTCGGCCCGGATACCCTCAAGATGTCGCAAACCATTGGCCTGGTAAGCCAAAACCCCCCTTCCCTGATTTGCGATCAGCGAAAGACGAACAAACCCCCCGGGCTAACGACCTCGCTCCCCTCCGAAACAGACGCGCCTCTCCTACTCCCGGGTCTGGCACCACGTCTCGGCCTCGGCGCCGCACGAGACGCTCTCGACGCAGCCGGGCGTGACGCCGCCGTCGCTGGGCCGGCTGGCGAGCCGCATCGCGGTGCTGCTGATGGGCAAGCACAAGCCGACGTGGGACCCGTCGACGGACTGCGGCGACTACGTGGTCGTGACGGACTGCGCGGCGCTGCACGTGACGGGACGCAAGAAGTGGCAGAAGACGTACTACCGACACAACACGCGGCCCGGAAGCCTGCGGCAGGTGACGATGGACGTGCTGATGGAGAAGCACGGCGGCGCCGAGGTGCTGCGCAAGGCCGTCAGCGGCATGCTGCCCAAGAACAGGCTCCGCGACAAGAGGCTGGCGCGGCTCAAGGCGTTCGAGGGCGAGGCGCACCCGTACAAGCAGAACATTTTGCGGTTCGGCGACGTGCCGGTCGGCCAGAACGGGTGGGAGGAGCAGGTCAAGGCGATTCGGGAGGCGGACTCGAAGAGGATATAAGGGGGGGAGACGGTGCGGTTGGTGTGAGGACGTTGGCCGGCCGGGTGGTACGGCGTGTATATTCTGTACGAATATGGGCATCTCAGAATTGAAGTCTAATGGTTCTCAACGATGGTTTACATGGGTCGTAGCTCCGAGGGGAGCTTCACTGGACTCTGTTCTTTACTGCCAGCTGTGAACGAAAGGCAGCAATAGTATGGATGAGTGTGATCCGAGACGGACTATACATTTAACCCATCCTGATGAGATCATCATTCGAAGGCTGCTCATCAAGGCATACGAGATGTAAGTACGGTAGCCCTGGTCCTGTCAAGACGGAGTCTGTAAGCCCAAGTCCAAGGTTTCCGTCAAGATAACGTTCTTGTCATCAAAGTCAACGTGTTTTTGATTCAGTGAGTTGAATCCACTGGGCAACACGACTGAGCTGCTACCACTGTGGTCTGTTGGGTGCGTACTTAAAGTAACATGAGGGACTGTATGACTGAGGAATAGAGCCAGCCCCTTATTTAACCCGATAGATCATAATCTTTCCGCGGCCAGTCACCTGATATTTGATGCTCAGCGGTGAACGGCAGGCAACTTTAGCAGGCAGTTTTTAGCAGGCTCGTGACAAAAGTAAATTCACGAGCTCACATGCCAACTCTCCATAGTAGCTGAAGTCTCCGTGAACATTATGTTTTCACTTCACACCTTTACATGTGATGTGGTTGGGGTTCCAACATACCTTACCTCTCATGTTATATTAAATCAGGTGTCTCTCAAATTCCGGGTTCACGATCAATCACCATCACTTCGACGGGACTGGCTTGCATGTAGTATTTGATATCATTGCTTAAAGTTCATTGCTCGTTATTACAGTAAAACACATCCAGCTGGATGCAAGAAAGCATAGACGCCGGGTTAAATGCAGCGCACGCCTCATGAGTCTCTCCCTCTCCTCTCACAACACACCTTTCAAGCCCCTTACAACTTGGCAGTCTCGTTCTGAGCGGAACGCGCGACCTCGCACCTGATGAGACCGTTGGGCCCGGACTGCGGCGCGTAGACCTCGGCGTCCTTGCCCGTGTTCTTGAGGCCGTTGTGCCAGCTGAGGTCGATCTCAAAGTAGTGCTTGTTGGGCAGGGTGTAGGTGACGGTCAGCACCTCGGGGACGGCGGCTAGGATCTGCTCGCTCATCTTGTACATGGTGTTCTGCACGCTGGCGCTCTCGTCCTCGGCGAAGGTCTTCATGGTGATGTCGCGGGCGGCCTGCCACGCCGGGTCGAACTTGGGGACGGCGGCCTTGACGGCGGCCAGGTCGGGGAACTTCCAGGTCCAGTTGGCGTCGACGTCGGTGGAGAGGATGCGGTCCCAGGTCTCGGGGAGGGTGGTGTACTCGTCGCGGACGAAGCCGTGGAAGGCGGAGCCGGTGGACTTGAGGACGGTGAGCTTCTGGATGCCGCTGGTGAGGGCGACGCCGTCCTTGCGGGAGATGCGGGCCTCGACGTTGCGCGTCTCCTCGCCGTCGCGGTAGAAGGAGTGCGGGTGCGGCTTGCCGTCGACCGTCATGCGGGTCCAGCGGTGCTGGACGATCTTGATGTTGGCGGCGTGGATGTGGGAGTAGGTGTCGAGGAAGTGGGTGCCGAGGATGGCGGCGAAGAGCTCCGGGGGGTTGATGGGGTTCTCCTTGGCCTTGATGTAGATTGTGTTCTTGATGGAGTCGGTGGCGACGACGACGCTGTTGTCGGCGATGGTGTAGCTCGTCTCGATCTCGCCCTCGAGGAGGCAGCAGACGGTCAGCTCGGTGACGGTTTGGACGTTGCCGTCCCTCTGGACCTTGTAGACGCGGACGTTGTCCTTGCCGTAGCGGGCGGAAGCGAGGGCAGGCATATTGTGTATGTGTGTGTGTGTGTGTGTGTGTGTGTGTGTGTGGGTTGTGGGGTATCACGGGTGAGGTTATATCACGGAAGAGAGATGAGTGAAAGATGAGACCGCTTTGGCAAGAGACGATGATAGGGTCCAGAGAGACTTGGAGCTGGAGTTGCAGTGAGGATAAGGGTCGAGGTTGGAGGTGAGACAAGGTAGCTCGGGGCAATCCAGAGGACAACGTTGCAGAGGGGCCGATAAGTGTTTATATGTCAAAACAGGCACACAAGGTCGAGAGGTCCTCCTGCTCTCTCACGCACTCACCTTAGCCTCGCTGGACATCACCCGCAGACCCAGACCCCGGAGATAGATAGCGTAGTCGCGTCTTGAATCGGCACGTTTTTTTGGTTTGCTGGTGGGTTAGCTGGGTCGCCCCGCGGAACGGTGCCCAGGGGCCCAATGAGCCTGGCCGAACTGACCCGATCGCTTGATAGGGCCCGGCAGCCGTGGGGTAAGATGGTCTTATGGGTGTCGAGTGGAGCCCCCGGAGCCCGCCGATGTCCCTTGGGGAGCAGCGCTGGCACGTCGCCGCATGCAGCCGCTTCTTGTCCGCGGCCCTCTGCGCTGGGCGGGACGGCGGGCGACGCTGGTTGCTGAGGCGCCGCGCAGCAAACGCCTCTCGGCCACTGACGGAGGGGCACTCCTGGGTTTTCTCCCGGGTCCGCTTCAACGGCATCTTCAAGAGCACTCGGGGTTTGTCTTTGTCGTCTTTTCGTGTAACAGCTTCCTCTACCACCTGGAGACTGGAGACACCCGAGCCCAACAAAACTACTCGACGATAAAGTCTCGACAGGTTGGAATATGTTTGCTTCACGTATGGCCGTGCTTCCACCCATTCATCCAAGAGGCTCGCTGGACCCCACCTCATGCAAGCCCTTCCATCTCAGCAGCCACAAGGGGCCCGGCCGTCCCCTCCCCGAACCTGAGGTGAGGTTGAGCGCAAGTGAGGTGAGGTGACGACCGATAGGCTCCGGCCCCCCCCGCCCTCCTTCGGTGGTGGTGGGTAGCGCTGTAAGGCCGAAGGGCCGAAGATCAAATCCCGCCATGATCCTGACAGAAATGATTCTGTTCATGTTTGTCGACTGTCCGCGGACGGCTCTCGATCGCTCGCCCACCGGCGGGGAGCCTTATCGCGCACAGGTGGATGTCTCCGAGGCATCGAATGACCTGAGGATGGGAGCCGGCCGTGTTTCAGCATTGGCAGTGGCATTCAAGGCTGTGGCACGAGCAGCTTCAGACGACAAGGGCTTTCCTCGGGAGCATAAATCGGATGGCCCATGTCGCGGTGGCCACGGGCGGTAGGACCTGAGGCCAGTCATGCTTGCGGTGCCTTTCGCCGCCCGTCGTGTCTGCTTGGTTTTCTTCAAATCCTTCTAGCGTAGGTAAGGTAGGTCGGCAGAGGTAACCAGAGGCGACTCGGGTGCCATTTTTGGCTTTCTCTCGTTCGGATTGTCGCTTCTTCCAGGCTGCCGAGTTGCGCACTAGTTGACGCGACAAGCCCTATGAGGTTGACGGGATGACAGGCTGGACGATCAGTCGAGTTGGAACAGGTGAGGAAATCTCACGGCAGCCATGTGAGGCAGTCTGGATATCGCCCATGCCCATGTTGTGCGGTGATGTTGTGACGAAGCGAAGGCGCCTCGGTCAAGATCCTGGGCGTGTGCGCCGTGCAACACCTCAGTGTACCGCTGTAATCTCAGTGTAGGTAGCCAAGCTTTCCAGCTTTGGGGAATTCGATGCAAGGTACCTAGCCCGAGTAATAAGTGCCTTGTCCTTCTCCTTGCACGTCAGGGTCAATAAGATATTAAAACTCGACTGGACTCCCACACCGAACAGAATGGCCTGGTCCATGCTCCTTTTTGGAGGTGAGGTGCAACGGAAGCGGGGCTGCCAATGGGAAGGCGCCGCCTGCGTTGGAGTGGTATTACGGCGCCTGCAGCAGAAGGCTGAGGTACCTAGGTACCTAAGGTAGGTAAGGTGCGCAAGTGGAGAGGAACTGGACCTCCACTGGAGACGACTGTGGTGCTGCCGCAGCACTGACACACTGACACACTGTCACACTGCCTGCCCTGAAGACTGAGGTGCCCGCCCATACTTGCCCAGGAACCTTACCTTAGGTAGGTACCTTAGGAAGGCATGGAACCAGTATTGTGACACTGCACCACCTCGTCAACCACCCCTGGACACCACCACCCACACCAGACCGAAGTCGCTGCGACGACACACACGCGACCGTACATTGTACCGGGCGGGCGACACATGTGGCTCCTCCGCTCCTGAAGTTGGCAGCAGGCTGAGCCCGACGACTGTGGACTGTGGACTGTGGACCGTGGACTGTGAACTGCACCAAGACCGTGGAATGCCTGTGGCTTCGACCAACGCTCCTCGAACAACGTCGACTTTCATCTCCTCGCGAACCAGACTTCTTCCCAAGCCAACGAGCCAAGGCTCACACTGGGACGACAGCCATCCCGCCCGTTGCGCATCTCCTCACCATTGAACTCCATCGCATCTCCACCCGGACCGACGACCTTGGCTTGGCCCTGCAAGTCGCCGGCCAACTTCAACCACCTGCCCAGCCCTCAGCCCGCGACCAAATCTCAGCCGACCAGCCAGACGCTCCGAGTCTGCTCCATCGTCTCCCCACTGCCGACCGCTCGCAAGTCGAACTCGTCCGACCCTCGAATTGAAACTCGACCCCCCACATTGCGAAACTACCGCATCACGATCGGCCATAGTCCCGACTCTATCTGCGCGGACGAAGTCGACGAAACCCCCTCAAGTCTTGGAAGACACCAACAAGCTTTCCAGTCTTTTCGCCATAACAGTTGCCCGAATGCAAGGACTTTGGGAGCGGCCCCGGAAAAAGGTGGTATCATAGAGAGGTATACCCGCCATGCTGGGCGCATCCGCAACCCAGTCCCAAAAGGCATTGTCGCCTCAGCAGTCTGCGTCCAGCGTCAACACCCTCAACCCGAGGCCGAGCTTCGAGCGCGAACCTAGCAGCGGTGGCCTGCAGCCGCCCCTCGCCTCTGCCAATGGGCCCCGGAGCCTGGGCGCCTCGGGCGTCAGCTTCGCTCCGCGAGGCTCCTCGCTCAACCCCTCCATCGCCCCGGGCAGTTTCAGCTCCGAACTGCGCAGCCAGATGATGCCCTCCCGCTCCGGCTCACGGGGCGACATATACGCCATGGACAAGGTCGATGAGGACGACACCGCCAATGCTGCCGAGCAGGCCCTCGCCGCCCTTCGGGAACAGCTCAACCGAGAAATGAAGATCAAGGACGGCAGCGAGAACATGCTGGAGGCCCTGAACGCCAAGAAGGCGAAACAGACCAAGGAGCAGAGAGCAAAGGTCGAGGCCGAACTCTATGCCTCCAACCAGAGGATCAAGATCTTGCGACAGAAGATCGCAGACGCCCAGCGTATGAAAGCAACGCCAACTACACCGACGAGGCAGAGGACCGACGGCTTCTTTTCTTCCAATGGACTACGCTCGCCTCCTAGTGCGTCGCGCAGCGGTGCAGGGTCCGATGCTGAAGAGGCGGCTGAGCAATCGCCCACGTTTCTCCTGGCCGAGCTCCTTCAGGCCCTGGAGCAGGAGGGCATGCCCCCCGAATACTACGTCAGTCGAGGAAACAGCCTGGTGGATCTGTTCAGAAGGCACCCGACTCTCAAATATGACCTGGTATGGTCTGTTTTCGGTCTGCGCATGCAAGTCATGCTCCTCAGCGAGGCCAGGGAAGTGGTAGCTGCCGGTTATCGCATGATTCGCTACGCCATATCAGATGTGTCGTCCCTGAAGAAGATCCGCAGCTTGAACACCGATATCATTGTTGTGACGTGAGTACATACGTATTCCATCTCCTAAGGTCTCGCAGCTGACAATGACGCAGATCTCTCATCAAAGATCGAAAGGCGGACTTGGAGCGAGAGCAGGCGCTCAAGTTTGTCCGCGCGTTTCTGGACGTCAAGGACGGCGTCAAGGAAGTCTCGAGAGCTGTCGTGCGGACCATAGCCGCAGTGGCAGAGCACGCCGAGGACCGCCTACGGTCGATCTGCTTGGAAACGCTGGCCGAGATTATGCTCCGCGACCCTGCCTTGGTCGTGGCATCCGGAGGCTTGTCACCGCTCTCGGAGGCGCTCATTGAGGGCAGTTACAAGTCTCCCGAGACTCTCACGGCGTCTTACATGCAGATTCTGGACAGCCCGCAGAAGAGGATCTATTTGCGCTCCGGATATGATCTGGAGGTTCTCTTTACGGCGTTCACAGACATTATCCTTGCCAACGAAAGTCTGCTGAAGCAAAACTCCAAAGCCATCACCAAGATCCTCAAAAGCTGGCCCGGCCTGATGATGCTAACCATGCATGACTGCCGAGCCATCAAGTCCTTGCTCACCAGTATGGTGCTCCCGCAGCCTGCCATCCGAGAGACGGTTATTGACCTGATCTACTTGCTGCTTCGGATCAAATCTCCCTCATGGGCCTCCTCGTTCCTCGCGGGCCGCCGCTTAACTACATATGGACGCGTTGCAAGTCTCAAGTCCATACCGAATCAGCAAGCACCATCGACGACGGCTGTGCAGCTGGAAGACGACAGCGGCGAGCAAAACTTCATGGACCACTACACAGCCCTGCTCCTGGCAACATTTGTCAAATCTGGTCTGCTGGAAAATTTGCTTCAGGTTGCAAGGACGAGCGAGCCTGCGTTGACAAGAAAGACATGTCTGCTCATAGGTGAGGTGCTCAAATTGGCAAGCAGACTGCTTCCCTCATCTTGGAGCAATGATCTTCCTCTGCTTCCGGATCTTTTTGCTGCTGCCACTCAGTTCAACGACGACAGCAGATTCATTGCCTCAGGCATAGTCTATCAGATTAGCTCTGTGAGCAAGACGCTGTACAGAAGTTCGTCATCATCCGCAACCGCTGGAGCTTTGCCCTCCAGCGACAGCGTAGGCAACCTCGCAGACATGCACCGCAAGAGCAATGCTGGGATTGTGGTTCAAGAGGGCGCAATCCGGCAGTTGTTAGTCGAGTCCAATGTCTTGAACAGCTCCAATTACATGAAGTGGAACTGGGACGTCATCTCGCGAATCATTGACGGTCCCCTGCATGACGGCAAACGGCTGGATGAAGTGAACAGAGTTTCCAAGTTTATGAACAGGATCATGAGTTTCTACAGGCCATTCAAGCATCGTTTCTCGGACCTCTCAACCAATAAGAATACCCAGAAGTATGTCAGGGTTGGGTGTGCGCTAATGCACACTTTGCTCCAGTCGCCCGAGGGCGTCGATTATCTGCAGGATCACAAATTATTGAGGCAGATTGCTGAATGCCTTGCCCAATGCGACCCGGTAAGTACAGTGCCAAGCACAAGCAAGCAGACAAAGACTAACGCGCTGTGCAGAGCAGTGGACTCACATCAGCAGATCCTATGTTCTCTCCTGGCCGCCTTCAGAGTACTCTTTGTGCAGGCTATTTTCCCATGTTGGGAGTCCTCAGTGGCGACCCCAAGGGCCTGGAGCTCCTCCAGCGCTGGAGAATGTTCAACATGATGTACCACATTCTGGGGCACAAGCAGCGACCCGACCTAATCAAGTTACTCCTTTCCAACTTCGACTACAGTATCCCTGGCCATCCTCGAGTGCTCATAGAACAAGCACTAACCTCTGGGACGAGGGAAATTCGAATCATAGGGACCAATGTCTTGCGGAAGTATGCCACTAGGCCTTTCGACGCGTCGCAACCCTCCCACGGAAAGGTTGACTGGAAGTGGGCAATCGAAAAGTTGGTGGATCAGCTGTACGACCCCGAGGTGGAGGTATGCCGGACTGCGGTTAAGATCCTCGAGAAGGCGTGCAATAAGAAGGCATATCTGGAGTACGTCGTCCAGTGTCGTCCGACAATGGACCATCTGGGAGAAATCGGCGCCCCACTCCTCCTTCGGTTCTTATCTTCCTCTATCGGCTACCACTACCTCGACGGCGTCGACTACATCAGCAACGAGATGGATGACTGGTTCCTCGGCCGGAATGACTCGTACGTTGGTGTTATTGAGACCAGTCTAGCCAAGGCATTCCTCGAGAACCCCGAAGAACACCAAAACCGGATGAACATGGTGGACGAGGCCCAAAGTGAGGCCGAGCCTGAGAATCACATTCCGCCGCATTTCTACCGCGAACTTGCCAGGACAGAAGAGGGCTGCAAACTTCTCAGCGACAAAGGACACTTTGCAGAGTTTGCCAGCACGATCAAGGAGTACGGAATGCAATCGGAAGACCCTGAGTTGATGCTCAAAGTCAAGGCATCCATGTGGGCTGTTGGCAACGTTGGATCGATGGAGCTCGGCGCACCGTTCATCGAGTCCTGTGACGTTGTCGAAGACATCATCAAGATTGCGGAGGAGCACGAGGTGATGAGCCTACGAGGCACGGCTTTCTTCGTGCTTGGGCTGATTTCTAGGTCTGCTCACGGCCTGGAGATTCTCTCGGAATGCGGATGGGATTCCAACCTGTCACCTAGGGGTGAATCGTTGGGCTTTTGCATCCCGAATGACTTGTCCAAGTTCTTCTCTTTCAGGCCATGGAAACACGCCATTGCGTCAAAGATTGTCTTGCCCGACACCCAGAAGACTTTCTTAACCCCACCACCTCCTACGGCAGCCCGGCCCCCTCTGGAGAAGGAGGAGCTGCCGGCCTTCAGCGATGAGGCTGCTACCAATCAACGTATCCTCGACCTTGTCGTCGATCTCGGCAATATGGTTCTGTACAAGCGAGCAATGGGCGAGTTGATGCAAATCAGGCAGCACAAGGTGGCGGGCTTCCGGTGCCCGAAAATGTTCAAGCGAGTCATGACGATGCTCGAATACAACCACTACCGCCTGCCTATCAGGCGGATGGTTATCGAAATGTTCGACAAGAGCGTCCTGAGAAGAATCGTGTTCGACGAGGACAGCGATAGCGACAGCGAGGACGAGGATGAGGACGAGGACGAGGATAACGCGTCGTCTTCTGGAGACGAGAATCGTACCGAGAGGCAGAGAAGCATTTCGGATCCGTCTGAGCTAGAGAAGGATACCCCCCATACGAGGACGGAGCGGTCGGACAGCCAGAGCTCGGCCGAGACAGACGATTCGGGTGAGACGGCGTAGGGCTACGTCGTTGTATCATAGCCGCACATTTTTACGGATTACTTACTTCACATATGGAACGGTCTGGGGAGGGGGGGTTTCAAGATGTGCGTCAGAAACCATGATGAGGCGTTTTGCTGTTGGTCTTTTTTGTACTATATCTTGGGCTTTGGGGATGGATATGTCGTCAACCAGACTGGCCAAGATTTTGGGCCAGTAAAGAGGCTCTCTGAGGAGTCACGAAATGACATTTTGGGAGCGAGCAATGGATAGGATAGAGTCGGTCGGCCGTCTGCGTATCGATTCCCATGGGGTAGGGTGTCAGTAGGAAGGGCAATCAAAAGTCACTTGTTCGTTCCCCATCTAGTGTTCGTAATGTTCGTGTTGCCGATGCCAAGCTGAGCAGACTCGTTTACGAGAAGTGATTTCGCGATAAGGCGGACGGTGTAAGGCGTGGATTACTTGAGAGAAATGGTCGTTCTGGCGTGCTCTGCCTCAGTAAAAACCGGAAAGAGCCCCGCCCCCACCTTGGGTGACATCTACGAACCACGGCCAACCCGACTTCAACCGCTCCGTCCGAGAGTTGCCCCGGATTGCGAGGTTCTTTTGGTCTTTTGTAAATTTGATATTCGCCCCGTTGAGGCCACTTCACCTGTGTTTTACTCTTCCAGATTTTGGAGTGAAGTCGCCATGGTCTCGGGACGAGTGCTAGTCATCGCGGGCTCCGACAGCTCCGGCGGAGCGTGAGTAGTCCACAACTCGTCGCGCTCGAAGCAAAGTGGACTGATGCCGATATTCGTAGCGGTCTGGAGGCAGACCAGAAGGTCATCGCGGCGCATGGCTGCTACGCCATGACGGCCACCACTGCTCTGACTGCCCAGGACACCACGGGCGTGCACGATATTCACCACGTACCGCAGGAGTTCCTGGTCAAGCAGATCGACGCCTGCGTGGGTGATATTGGCGTGGATGTCGTCAAAACTGGTCAGTCAAGTCTGTTTCTGGTGTCGAAAACTGAGCGCTCATTCTGTCACAGGCATGCTGGCTTCTCCTGCGACGATAGGGACCGTTGTCGAGGCTTTGAAGAGACACCGCATTCCCAAGGTGGTCGTGGACCCGGTCATGATCGCCACGAGCGGCGCGCAGCTCCTCCCCCGCGAAGCCGTCGCCGAGCTGCTTGAGGGCCTGCTGAAGCTCACCACCGTCCTTACGCCCAACATCCCGGAGGCGGCGCTTATCCTCGAAGATGCGGGGCACAAGTCCGTTGAGGTGAAGAGCGTCAAGGACCTCGAGGACATGGCCAAGGCCGTCCACGCCCTCGGGCCTGAGTGGGTGCTCGTCAAAGGCGGGCACGCGCCGTTCAAGACGGACCTCACTGTTGCCGATACAGAGGAGGAGAAAGCTTTCGTGGTTGACGTGCTATACGGCAATGGCGAGTTTGTGCATATCCAGAGCCCGTACCAGAGCTCGACGAACACCCATGGCACAGGATGCTCACTTGCTTGTGAGTCACCGCCACTGGCATGTAGACGGAGGCTAATGAGTGACAGCTGCTATCGCGTCCAACTTGGCCAAGGGCCTGAGTGTGCCCCAAGCGGCGAAGGCTGCTTGCCGGTACATCGAGGCTGCTATCAGGATGGCGCCAGGTTTCGGCAAGGGACACGGGCCGTTGAACCACTTTCATTCTGTTCAGACACTCCCATTTGCACCGTAGGCAGCCTTCTATCTCACTGAGTGACGTAGCTGATCAGAAGTAGAGGACGCTTCATCGAGTACATGCTGGAGAGGCCGGATGTCAAGGATGTATGGCGAAAGTTCGTCTACCACCCCTTCGTCATGGCTTTGGGAGACGGCACGTTGCCCGTCGAATCGTTTAAGCAGTACCTCATCCAGGACTACCTTTACCTGGTCCGTCTTCTCCTCCGTTGTCGTGTTCTCTACTAATATGCATAAAGGTCCATTTCGCCAGAGCTAATGCCTTGTCGTCTTACAAGGCGAAGAACATCGCGGACATTTCGGCTGTAAGTCTTGTGTGACTGGCCGACTTGGATGAAAGCTGACCATATCAGGGGGCTACCATCGTCAAACACATCGCCCACGAAATGTCTCTGCACATCGACTACTGCAAGGGGTTCGGCATCACGGTGCCCGAGATTGAGGCCACCGAAGAGCACCAAGGTCAGTCACGGCGGCCCGATGACCCCTAAGCAGGATTTTAACGAGACACAGCTTGCACTGCTTACACCCGCTACGTACTCGATATCGGACAGAGCGAGGACTGGATCGCCCTGCAACTGGCTCTGGCTGCGTGCCTGCTAGGATACGGCGCGGTGGCCAAACAGCTCCACGCCGACGTCAAGACGAAACGCGAAGGCAACACTTACTGGAAGTGGATTGAGAACTACGTTGCCGACGACTATGTTCAGGCCGTCAAGACCGGCTCAGGTCTGTGGAAACTCTGTCGATGCTAACACATGTAGAGAGGCTGACGAGTGACTAGATTTAATCGAGCGGCATGCCGTCCTGCGTAGCCCAGAGAGCATAGAGCGGCTAGTCAAAATCTTTATTCATGCAACCAAGGTACCCTCTACATTGCACAGCATACCGGGATTGAAGCTAATTATAACGCAGATGGAAATTGGCTTTTGGGAGATGTTCCCTTCTAAATGATAAATGAATGACCAACATGGCTGTTTGATGGAACTAGAGACTATGAGAGAAGGCTTTTCAACAAAGAGAATAGACAGCATATGGCCATAAAACGCCAGTTACAAATTCCACGGCATGATTGCGAGAAATATCCGCTTGGATGTGTTGGCATTAAGCTTGAGTGTCGTCATCCGGATGCCCAAACAACCTCACACACAGCGCCTCACATAAAAAGGCCCGCTGAAGACCTGGGACCGGCCAGAGAGCCAAGCATCGTTGAAGTGAGAGCCTCGTGCCTGTCGTCCGAAGCAGCTAGCCGTACTTTCTCCTTTGACAGCCCAGTTCGGGTGTAGATGCCGGGGCATTACTGAGGCCAAACACTGGTAAAGAAAGAGGTGGCCCCCTGCTGGCATGTGTAACAGGACTTGAGGCCAGATGGTTTCCAATCAGCTGCAGCGGTATCCGCAATGCTAAGCATGCAAAATCCGAGAAGATGGAGACCTCGTCCAAACCAACGAGGTGAGAGACGAGAGTCAGGGACCATGTCGCAAAGTCTGGAGGTGCCTTATCGCGAGTCATATCTGCTATCTTATCCAGCCGATAAGGTAAGCGGGAGCGGGTCCACGTGCAGACCTGCAGTGCAGCAGGCAGCACGGCAGCGCAGCAGCGTAGCAGCGTTGCAGCGTAGCGGGTACGTATCTTTTTCGCCTTTGCAGGGTCCCTGCTAGCAGCGCCTGCCTGTCCCCGAAAAGTTTTGGCAGCAAGAGGGAAAAAAAATTCCTACCCCGGCAAAACGCCTTTGCGTACCCAAAACCTTCCATCCATCCTTCCGCCTTTTTTTTTCTCTCTTCCACTCTGCATCCCTCTCTTCCTCTCCATCTTACAACTCCCATCTCGCGCACTTAACTCTCTTTTCGGTTCACTCCAGAAAAGGGCTCTATTTGCGTCTCTTTCTTCCCCACGGTCTTTCTTTCTGCCATTTGAGACATCGCTCAAATCCAGCGAACCCAACGAATCTCACAGATCCCTTGCGCGTTCTCTGTCTCTAGCAAACATGTCCTACGGCGGCGGATACGGTGGTGGTGGTCGCGGCGGCGGCGGCGGTGGCTATGGAGGAGGTTACGGCGGTGGCCGTGATCGCGGCGACAGAGGCGATCGCGACGGAGGTTACGGCGGCGGCTACTCCAACGGGTAAGTGTGATTGATTTTCGTCTCCCCAACGACGTCGGTTCGCGAGGCGAGGCTGCTGGGGTCTTGGCACCAACACACCACGATGTGACGGTGCCTGTAACCAATCTGAGGCATCCTCCCTGCGACAACACGCGGACTTCGGCATTTGCGACGTCGCAAATTCATCATCCAGAACATTTCGCTGACCATGAACGTTTTCTACAGTGGCAGCAACGGCTACGGCGGTGGTGGTGGCTACGGAGGTGGCGGTGACCGCATGAGCAACCTTGGCGCTGGTCTTCGCCAGCAACAGTGGGGTGAGTATCTGAGACGAATCAAGACTGTAGACTTCTGTGCTAACCATCAACACGTAGACTTGAACGCCCTCCCCAAGTTTGAGAAGTCCTTCTACAAGGAGCACGACGAGGTTGCCAACCGCAGCCCTGCCGAAGTCGAATCCTTCCGTCGCAAGCACCAGATCGCCATTGCCGGCACCGACGTCCCCAAGCCCGTCGAGACCTTCGACGAGGCTGGATTCCCCAGATACGTCATGGACGAAGTCAAGGCTCAGGGCTTCCCCGCCCCGACTGCTATTCAATCCCAGGGCTGGCCCATGGCTCTTTCCGGACGTGACGTCGTCGGTATTGCCGAGACGGGCTCCGGAAAGACCCTGACCTACTGCTTGCCCGCCATCGTCCACATCAACGCCCAACCTCTGCTGGCCCCCGGCGATGGCCCCATCGTCCTGATTCTTGCTCCCACTCGTGAGCTCGCAGTTCAGATTCAGCAGGAGATTTCCAAGTTCGGAAAGTCTTCCCGTATCCGCAACACCTGCGTGTACGGTGGTGTTCCCAAGGGACCTCAGATTCGTGATCTTTCCCGCGGTGTTGAGGTGTGCATTGCTACCCCCGGTCGTCTCATCGACATGCTCGAGGCCGGCAAGACGAACCTTCGCAGAGTGACTTACTTGGTCCTCGACGAGGCTGATCGTATGTTGGACATGGGTTTCGAGCCCCAGATTCGCAAGATCATTGGCCAGATTCGCCCCGATCGTCAAACCCTCATGTGGTCCGCCACTTGGCCCAAGGAAGTCAGGGCTCTGGCCTCCGACTTCCTTACCGACTTCATCCAGGTCAACATTGGTTCCATGGACCTTGCTGCCAACCACCGCATTACTCAGATCGTCGAGGTCGTCTCCGAGAGCGAGAAGCGCGACCGCATGATCAAGCACCTCGAGAAGGTCATGGACAACAAGGAGAACAAGGTTCTTATTTTCGTCGGCACCAAGCGTGTTGCTGACGAGATTACCCGTTTCCTGCGTCAGGACGGATGGCCCGCCCTTTGTACGTCCCCTGCGTCCCTTCACCGCGAATATCCCACTAACATATTCTAGCGATTCACGGTGACAAGCAACAGAACGAGCGTGACTGGGTCCTCGACCAGTTCAAGGCGGGCAAGAGCCCTATCATGGTGGCTACCGACGTCGCGTCGCGTGGTATTGGTGAGTATCAGAAACCCCTAACCCCCATGGCAACTTCCAGCAGCCAAGCGCTGTGCTTTACTCTTATGTCTAGGGGCTCTCTTGATTGCGCAATCTTGCCTGATGCATTCGTGTCTCCTTGGTTCTCTCTGCCTCTGTGCGGAGTCTTGGTCTGGTGTGTAGCCGTTGGCTTGCTATACTCGCTTTCCCGCTCTTGTGCCTCCCATCTGCCAATGGTACAAGCGTGGATGTGGCATATCTTGATCCGATCAAGCTGTCCCCAAGATTCCCCAAGCCCGAGGACCCGGTACACTGAACTTTCCAGGATGGCATTTGACGCATACGGACTGCCCCGTCTTCGACGGAGTGAAAGACAGCCTGATATAATTATCAAACATGTCTGGTTCCATGCTGGAACGTTGCTATAACCATCGTGAGGCGACTGCTAACCCTTCTTGACAAGATGTTCGCAACATTACTCACGTGCTGAACTACGACTACCCCAACAACTCGGAGGACTACATCCACCGTATTGGCCGTACTGGTCGTGCTGGTGCCAAGGGCACTGCCATCACCTTCTTCACCACTGAGAGTCAGTACTACCCCTATTCCCAAGGAATGAAATCAGCTAACAGCTTCGCAGACTCTAAGCAGGCTCGTGATCTCGTCAACGTGCTTAGAGAGGCTCGCCAGGAGATTGACCCCCGTCTCGCCGAGATGACTCGCTTCGGAGGTGGTGGTGGCGGCGGTCGCTACGGCGGCTGGGGACGTGGCCGCGGCGGTGGTGGTGGCGGTGGTAGAAGTATGTTGAACTCGAAGGTCAAGATCGATGACAACCGCTAACAGCATCTTGCAGACAACGCCAACAATGCTCCCCTTGGTGGCGCCCGACGCTGGTAAGCACTTCGCCAAGCGGACTTCTCCCAAGGCGAGGTGATTGATCATCCATGCGGCGGCACATTGCGCAATTCCATACAAAATCGGCGTTCAAGTAGACGGGGGTTTTAGATTCGAGGTACCCTGGACACGCGCCCGTGTCCATTTAGTGTGGTATCCTTTCATGGCTTTTTTATTTCCTTATGTTTTTTTATCTGCCCACATCGGCTACGGGTTTGTTTGCGTTGTTTCGTCAGGCATGGCCAAAAACGTGGAACAGGTTGAACCAAAATTAAAGAGGGAACGAGGACGACCACGACGAAAGGATGTCGAGAGGACTAGCATTAGAGACCCTCGTTGGGTCCAGTGACTTTTCACGCTCTTCCACGAGCTAAGATTGTGTTGGCTCTGAAGTCGGAGAGCACGAGGAGCGGGGAGGTATTCGATAAATGAGTGTGTATACCAGGCTAGGCCCTGCCGTGAGGGCAGCATACTGCTTAGGTAGTAATAGGACAATCATCCTAAGGCTGACATTGACGTGAGTAACGTCGTCCTTTATGTGAGGGGTGCTCGATGACCAGCTGGGCTTTGTATGTACGCCTGGAACGTCCTCCGACAATCTGGTGAGGAATGCTCGAACGACGGCGAGCACAACAGGTCGTTCTGTATACAATATGATGTCCTCCCTTCTGTTTCCTTGATTTGCCGTCACATATCACATATCGGAATGGCGAGATTTGCCCGCATGTCTCGATACGATTGGGTGAAGCTCTCATCATCTCCAGACAGGCCAAGCCTTGCCCCTGACTTTTTCCGTCACCTGACCATCATCTATTATGGAACACATTGGATAGGTGACGACTTTTTTCTGTTGTTTTATTAATGGACAAAAACTATCAGAAGCTTTTATTCAATTTCTATATAATTCCGTCACATTTCGCCATCTATTTTCAATGGTGAGGCCATCACGTCTTGCGGGAGCCCCCCTCCTTCCTGACGTTTGCACAAGCGCGTCTAGCTCCGCGACGGTCCCAGCGACGGCGACGGGCAGTGAACAGACTGGCAGACATCGGTCGGTGACGGCGGCCTGACGCCACTCCCTTGCCTTCGTCTCTGCAACGGCCTCAGATGTTAGAGCGAGATCGTTCCCTTCCGGCCTGTAGGCCGCCAAGGAGGAGGAGGAGGAGGAGGAGGAGGAGGAGGCTGGCGGCCACGACGACGACGACAACAACGACCATTGGGAGGCGGGGTTCATGTCAACCCCGAAGACTGCGATGACCTCGCATCAGACTCGGACAAGGCCTTCTCATTGTCCCAGCCCTGTTTGTTGCGACATCATCCGACCTCCCGTGATGCACGTTGTCAGCCGCTGCTGCTGCAACGGCCAGAGTCAAAAGTGGACGCGAGTTTGACTGGTCCGTCAAATGAGTGGACAACGGGTTACCCGTCGAAGAAGCGCACCGAGGCGGGCGGCCCTCCATGCACGGCACGAGCGCTTTTCTAATTTCCCACTCTCCTTCTAGTTCTTAGCCATCCGACGGCATCAGTCGCGAGCAGCGGGGCGGGGGGGAGGCTTACAGCTGCAGCTGCAGATGCTTTCCGCCGCAGGTATGATCACCAGAATGTAGCAGAACAACGGGAGGGCACATGCGTACGTGCATGTGTGTAGGTGTGTATGTGCTGGCGCGCCAAGTGGCTGGGTTGGGCTACGTGTATTGCAGGAAGACAGACACCGCCCGTGACCGTGACCGTGACCTGGCCTGACATTTCGACGAGTCCGTGATGCAATCAGGTCACCGCCCGCCCTCCTGTTCCCTTCGTCTCCCCTCCCTTCCTTCCCCTTACCCGCCTCTTCTGTGCTCCTCCTGTGCCTGCCCACGGGCGCTTGCTTCGGCCGTCGTAGTCCAGACGACACGACTGAGCGGGAGACGAAAGTATGCACGCGAGTCGGACAGGCTGCAGACAGACAGACGGACCGACAGAGAGAGAGAGAGGAGAGGACAGACGCACGCATGAATCCTACGCGCGTCTTCGTGTCTGGTTCGTGTATCGTGTATCGTGTGTCGTGTCGTCGTCCATCTGGCCTTGCGCCTTTGCGCCTCAGCACCTGTCCCCAACCTGTCTTGTCTCTTTCTCTCCGCCAGTCTTACCGCATGACGCCGGCGTCTTGCTGGTCTTTCTTTCTGCCTCTTGCCTCACCTCACCCCATGGAGAAGACTAAAGGAGAGCCGTGCGGTCCGTAGCCTGTATTCCAGACACTCCCCCCCTCTTCCTCTGATCCCCTAGGATGAAAGAGCGAAAGCACGGCGCGCCGTCTCGAAATAGGGGCGTTCACTCGGTTTTGCGCCATCATATTTCTCTTGTTGCCAACTTTGCCAACGAAGAACGCCAAAGGACGAGAAAGAACGCTACAATCGTCCGCTAGACACGTCCACCCCCTTTCAGACTAACAGGACGGATACCGGAGCACTTGGATGGATAAGGGGAGGGGCGCAGACAGCCGGGGCGCCGGCACACGGGTGACGGTGCGAAGAGAAACCAGCGCCAGTTGACAAACACCGGCTCCAGCACCGTCGACGGGTGTATGAGCGTTGGCAGCGTGACAAAAAAGGAAAAAAAAGGGAACGAAATTGGGACGAGACGGTGTTCTCCATGGGAGGACTTGAGCCGGGGGGTGAGCCACAAGTTTCTTGTCCGGGATGGGGTTAAAGGGGGAGGTTGCTGGTGTTTCCTGTCCAACACGGAGTCGACTCCGGGTTGTCTAACGAACGGGTGTAGGATCGGACGCGGAAGAGGGCAAGGAACAGGAGAAACGAGAAACGGCGGGAGCTGGAAATTTGTCATTCATCTTCCACCAAAAGGCCCTCTTTCGAAGGGGGGGACGAAGTTGTGAGGCTTGCTTCAACGCCCGTCCGGGCGCGCTTTCGCTATTTCTCTTTTCGCATGTGCGCTGCCTCCTTCCTTCCCGCGACGGCACCGATCCCAAAGGTCCCTTTGATACGCCCGTGTCACGGGAGGAAAAGAGGATTGGCGGTTTGGCTGATTCTTCCCAATTGGGCTCGAGTCGTCGCATCCGATGCGCATGCAGGCGTATCAGATGGGAGGAGAATTACACGGAGGCAAGAGGTTTCTCTCCCCCTGCCCCCGTGCGCCCCTCCTCCTCCTCCCCCTCCTCCCCGGAGGATGATCAGCGTCCGCAATGCCACCGGGCGCCCTCGGGTAGCCTCCGGCCAAGGGAGCAAAGATCTTCGACCTACGGTAGCGGGGCGGGGAGGTGGAGGAGGAAGGGGGCTGAGAGAGGACCCTGCCCGCGGAAGCTGTCTCTGTTCGCTCTGGTGCCCCTTGTCTTCCCTTTCCCGTCACCGGACTGATCTGTCCAAGAGGTACAAACCCAAGCCATCGACCTCTGTTGAAGAAATGACCCACAGACGCGGAAGAGGTGCGGATACGGCAGGTCACGAATCATTGATATGCGCCACCTGCGACGCTGGGGGAAATTTGGTATTTTCGGATTAATTATCCATGGTCATCTGGATAGGGCCGAAGAAGACAGAGGGCCTGGACGCCCAAAGCCCGCTTGGCAGGTGCGAATGTGGTGTGGCTCCGTCTCCATCTCTCTCTCACTCTCACACACACACTCTCTCTCGCTTGCTTGGAGGGGGGTCACATTTCGCGAGTACTATTGCATTGACATAGGGGCTTTCCTGCCCGCTTTTGCCGCGTTTGGATGAACGGATGTGCCGTCTCAAAAAGGGCATGGGTTGGTTCCTGCGGAGAAAAGGTGCGAAGGATCCTGGGGCGCACAAGAGATAGAGGCGAGGAGTGCATGCGCTCTCTCGAGTCAGTCGACATGAGGGGCTTGTCGACGTGCTTGAGCTGTTGAAGGAGCGCCCTGTGGCCCTGATAGAGACGCCCCCTCCCCACGAGATGTTTGAGAATATAGGCTTGGAGAAGAGGGACAAGGAGAAGGCTTCGCTAGACGCGAGAAGCGAAGGCGCCAAAGGCGGGGAGAGATAGAGAAAGAGAGCGCCCATATTCCTTGAACTCGGGCTTCCCGCGGGGAAAGCGCTGCTCATGGCGATGTTGGTGGTGGCTGCGGTGGAGGAAGCGGGAGGGGTCAAGGAGAGGAGGGAGTATGCGTAGCTGTGGGATTTGAGATTTCCCGTGACTGCCATCCTGTGAAAATATGCTAGTTTCGTCCAAATTGGGGAGCGGTACGGACGTTATTGAGGCCGGTGAGAGTGCAAAAGGGCCGCGGGTGGGAAAGCTTATTTGAGAAGCTGTCTTGGACGTTCTTCGGTGATTGGACGCGTGTGCTGAGAGGGAGATGAGGAGGGCATGCTCTCGGACGTCGCTGACAGATTACGCATACCCGAGACTGACTTGGAGGGATAGACCAGCAACGATCGCAGGTCGGATACGGCTCGGTTGGAGCTTTATCTCGAATCTGCCCAGTCGGTGTCTGTCTACTGTGCACTCGCCCGTGGTCTGTGACGGGCAGCATCTTGAACAGCATCTACGGCCCCTGTCAGTGGTCACCAGGCTAGATTGGGCAAGTCTATCGCCCTGGGCGTAGTTGAGAGGTGACATCGAGGAATACACCACGTCGAGCTTGCTGGCATGCGGGATAGAGCGGATTAGCGGTGCCGCCAGCTATCAACGAGCACGAGGGCGAGCGGGCGGCCGGTGTTGAAGAATCGCTAACTTGAGGAGTCCATCTTTACGTGTGTGGCGGCGCGACAAAAACTATGTCGGGGAGCTCTGAGATGCGCTTTTTCGGCAGAGTTCGCGGAATCCGGGCGTGAGCAAGGTGCAGGGAGCCAGACCAGACACCGTTTATCGTGCCCTCCTCCCCGACGATCTGCAACATGCCCGATTATCAGGTGGATGTGAGGGCATAACGGTGAAAACAAGATGCCGGCGGGAGATTGCGTGTCGTCGAAGAATATCGTTGGTGGAATCGGCCAAGTTGTGCATCCCTCCTCTGGTTCAGACTGCTGGACCTGGATATACAGGGAGGGTATGAAACTTTCCTCCCCCTCGTTTTCCCAGAGGAGGTACCGTGACCGCAGTCTCGGGACGTATGGTATCGTTGTTGATCTCTAGCCTTTTCGCTTTTATCCGATGTTTACAGTTTGGCCCCTCTTGAGGAGAGCATGACGAAGTCAAAGGAGGAGAAGCATTCTTCCTCCCTCCCACCCCTTGCGGCTTAGCCCTGCTGCCTCTGCCTGTTCCCGAACCCCCTCCTCAAAATGCCGTCCCAAGTGAAAGAAAGGACAGACTACCGTGGCGCCATGGCCCTCTTTTTGGCGTTTTCTTTGTGCAACATGATACGCACGAAAGGGAGGACAAAAGAAAGTCTTGACCAAGCTTGTGACCCGAACCCAGGTTCCTGGGGCTGGCTTCGAAGGGGGATGGGCGGCGAGGGCGCAGGACAGAAACCAACAACGTGGTGTCCCGGTCGACGGATGATGTTCACAAGGATCTGCGCGACCCCGGTTGGTCGAAGCTGTCGAGGCCCACAATAGCCCACCCGGGGATATGCAGCCCAATCCCCCCTTTTTTTTGACGACATCATAATACGTGTTTAGCGACTGGATTGCTGCGACCACTATCCAAGGGGGCGTGCCTTGCGACAGAGTCCCAATTTATTTCACGACTTGGCGTTGCTTTCTTGTCCGGCAGTCCTAGAAATTAGATGCAAATTGATATCATAGATTCGAGTGCGTCTGTTGGATAGTTGGCCAGATCCTGGCGGCCTGGACCAAGTGGTTTAGGGAACACATGGCATTGGGCATCTTCGCGCCGGCAATGGCAATTGGGTCAATGGCATGTCAAAGCCCAACCCTCTCAGCTTGACAGCCTGTCAACTGCAACGCGGACGTGTGGTGAATCCCAGGGAACCGGCCCAACGCCCGTCTGGCACTGCAGCCCATCAGTTCCATCCAGATGGCATAGGAGGCCTAGACTCGGCCGCAAGCAAAAGGCTGCTGACTAGGCCTTCGTAGCTGTCGTTGGTTATCAAAAACTGGGGATATCCAATGGCGCAGCGGCAACATGTTGCCGTGTTTTAGCCCTGTGACCACGCGCGCCTCCTCCCAGGTGAACAAGTTTCCGCTTCATTGCCCTTGATGACCGATACGTAGACCCCTCTCGGTCGCCGACAGCGCGACACCTTGTAGAGTCCACGGGAAATACATTAGACAGTGCGGCTTATCGGGGAAAAAAACAAGTGTTGACGCCTGGCTTGACCATGCCAGGCTGGCCACGACGTCCTAAAGCTCCTTCGCGCGCGATTTTCCACCGGCGTCGTGACCATCATCGGGAGCGAAAGAAAAAGGGGGCCGGTTGGGGAGGTACGTATCGATGGGTCCATGGTCATTACCTAGCGACTGCCAATGATGAGATGGGGTTAGGGTTTTGTCGCGTGTGTGCGCGTCTTGATTGGCATCGTCTGTTCGGCTTGAGACTTGGCCGATGCACCCTAGCGCAAGCTGATGGCTGTTCAAGCTTGAGGAGCCTCAATTCCGACCCAACTAGCAGAGGCAGCTTGTTTCGATTGCTGACCTCCCCCAAGACTGGACCGCTGCTAATCTTCATTGGAGATCGCCACGGATAAGGAGCCGGTGGTGTTGAGGGGGTCCCCGTGAGCCAGACCATGTGGAACGGCTTGTCCATCTTTGACAGGAGCTGCCATTGGAGGTCAACTTAGTGGCGGGAACGAATGCTAGAGCCGACAAGATGTCGATCAAGTGCCTTTCTTGCCTTCATGGTGTCGTCGGATGCGGGCGGTTGGCCATTGCACCGGCTTCAGAGGCACCAACCAGCTATCGCGGAACGGCCATCATACTTTTCGTTCCAACTTGCCATAATGTCTGGATGACGCTTGCCGGTTTGAGTATAAAGACCTACTGAGACTATTAGTTGTGTGCTTTGAACTCGGCGGCGGTGAAGACAAAGGATGGTTACCTAGTAAGCGGGACAGGGGCATCAGGTGTCCTGTTGAGAGACTTCTGCACGGACAATGTTCGCTGCTATGATCATGACCCTGTTGGGATGAATGACTAGCTTCGAAAACTTCCAAGCGGTTTCAATGAACACAGAAGTGTGTGTCCGCATCAGTACTGCCTCTCGATTGTGATCTCGTCAGCACACTTTGCCACTCAGGGGTAAGTGTAGGCGAAGCTTGTGTTGCCTGGATGGGGATGTCAATGTGCAAGAGCACACATCCTTGACCTGAGACTTGGACGCGTGCTGGGAGAAAAAGACGTGTGATTGAACAGAGGGGAAGCGCAAGGCAAGGTAGAAGTTCCACCCAACGTGGTTTCCGGTCACCAGCGATACCGTTGCAGTTCCCTGGGGCGCGACGCCGTACGCGCGGTTGGGCGTAAAGAGATTCATTTGAGCTCCCGATCGCAAGCATTATCGATGCGATGCTGAAGTGCTCACCCAGGGATGGTGGCCTTACTCGAGAACCATGATTTGCGGCTGCATGGCAGGGCAATCGCAGGACACTTTGAGAGGACTCGTGACGGCAACCACTACAAAGCTGGCAGAACCTTGCCAGACCCCAATGAGTCCCAGCTACCCCTCTAGAGACGTGCGTGGGCTGGTGATAGAGCAAGTTTCATTTCCCGCCTTGCATATGAAGTCTGACATTTGGTTTTGGTAGGTCTGGAGGGCAGGCACACGATTAGATGGCATCAGCGGGCGTTACGGCCAACCGACAGCCTTCGTCGTAGAGAAACAAGCTGACGGCAGGTCCAAGCCACCTGTAACGGTATCCTCGCGGATGGGGACAGAAACCAAACCAGTATTCCGAATCGTCTCTGTCTGGAACGGGCGGCTGGGCTGCCACTTTTTGGAGACCACCCCAGATGAGTAAGACATGTTCTCAGCCTCGTGACTAGGTCCGCGTGCAATGCAAGTCTGGTATAGTCGTACGGATCACAAGGCTGGGGCTGACGCTTTCTCGGATGACAACTTGCCCGCAGGAGCAGGTCGTCATGTGCGTTCGGCTCAACTTGGAATTGACGGAGTTGATTGGACACATCTTGCGGCCAACCAGGAGCGCGTCCCTTAGAGGCGTGTTGCTTTCTGTTGTTCGGTCGTGCTCCGAAGTACATTTCAGATGGGGTTCGTCGTCGGCTGGATAGATTACTCATCAAGCATTCTCTGTCCTTACTGACCAAGGGCTGTCGGTGGTCGACCGAGTACCAAGTTTCTTCAGTAATTCAACGATCAACTTCGCCCGCCACTCGGCCTTTCGCGCTCAGGGGGTGGACTTGTGGAGCGCTTTAGGCCGATCAATGAGATCGACAGGGCAAAATATCCCTGAAAATGCGGAAGAGAAGGTGTTCCTCCAAACCAGTGATGCGCAGACGCGAGTCAGGTTTCGCCAACGTATCGTTGGCCTATAACATATCATCGGAGGCGACAAAGCGGATTGGGGATGCCGATGGTGGTTGGGTGGTTGGATGGCTGGGAAACAAGTTGCTGCGGTGCGAAAGCCCAGTGGTGTCAACAACGAAGTGGGAGGGGAGGTTCGGTTGCTGTTGACTAAAGCGTTGCAAGGGAGCTTGAGGCTGCTTTCGTGAAGCCCTAGAATTACTCTGGTCACTTCCGTTGCAGACCGAATGATCGCCAAATAGGCTCAAACATCGCGGCGGATCATCAGGCTAGTCGGCTTCCGTCAACTTCCCAGCTGTCGGGCGCTCTTGGAGGTGTTCGCGCCGCACGCGTCTGTCGGTAGCCAGAGCGCCTTGTATTTCGTGATTCGTACGTCGCCGCGCATACCTTATGGTATGTACATGCAATGAAGCGAACAACCGCTGCAAGGAAGACCGAGCTTGTGGGGGTGCTGTGCTTGGTGTCCCGCTCGCCTAGACCTTATCGGATAGCGGAACGACATCGGGCCCCCTCTTGGGATTTGCGCGATGATACCTGGGACTGCAGTGGACAGGCTACAGGACGAGGCGGATTATCCCAAAGGGGGTAGCCGAGGTTTCAAAACCGCCTTACCTGAACGACTATCGATGAAAGTCTCTGGGTACTTTGAAGAGTAGGCATCTCTCATCGCGGGAGCCCTGTCTGTATCCCACGATGCGGGAATTCAGGCTGTATGTGAGCAAGGCCGATGGCATAGCTGAGCGGTGGATCGATCCCCAGCAGAGGACGATCTTCATGAGCCAGCGTCAGCGGCAGGATTGGCCCACGCCCAATCGGCCACGCCATATGGCAGCTAGGCAGATGGGAAATGTGAAATCGACTTTCCCGCTCCCGCCGCCCGACTTTCTCTTTTGCCTCTTCGTACCTCCACTTGGATACTCCGCTGCCGTGGTTCTCGTTGTCTGGCGTGTCCGACCATGGCCGTCTGTGGGTGCCGACCCGGAGCAATCAGCGAGGTGATCGTGATATGTGCGCGGCTTTTGCTGCATTGCAGGCCTGCAGTCCGAAGGCTCGAAATTGCACCAGGCCAGCTTTTCGAAGGCCCTTTCCACTCGGCTCTTGCGGCTATGAGCGGCCTTGCCGTCCCTGCTTCACCTCATCGCCCTCACCGCCAACTGTTCTCTTCGTCCTCCGCAAAGAAAACATATTCGAGTGCCTGCATATTGCGTTCGTGTTTCTGTTTGGCCGTGACCCGGGTGCCGCTTTTCACGGTCGTGACTTGCCGCTGTGGATGTGTGACGCTCGACCAACTGGCAGCGAGCGAAAATAAGCCGCTTTTTCACCCACCCAGACTGCACTCCGGCCATGTTACCTAAGGGACATGCAACTCGCGCCGATTCCAATCACAGTGCCAATGCATACCCATACAATACTGTATGCTTCTCCATCCAAGTCACCCCAGCCAGACTAGGGGAGGCAGCACCCCTGTCTGTTGGGGGCTTAAAATTGGCCGCACTTTGCTTGACACTCGCTGGGCTTGCCAGGGCCCCTGAAGGATGCTTGTTCCTCGAGGACCACTACAGGACTGACCGCTTGGTGGCCTCATGACTTCATTCATCAGGGGTGACATATGCCATAGTCGCATAATGTCCCTAATGGCCCGGCCTGGCCTCTCTGGCTTTGCGTTGCGTTGCGAAATTCCCAGAGGCATGTGAGACGCGTCGGCTAGAGTAACTTGTCAACGGGGGATCATTGTCAGCGGCCGAATAACTCGATAAAGATGTCTTTCCGGTTTGGTTCCTGAAGCTTGGCAATGATTCCATGAATGTTAGCGCCGCCAGAGCCGTCCCCTCTGCCTTAGCTGCACAAGCCTCAAGGTATTGGGAATAGTCAGGAACATATGTCTCAAACAAGCCTTGAAACTTGCTTCCTAGCCTTCCTGGAAATGGCTCCTGGCACCTGCTCGTTACGGCGATCTCTGGGTTGATACAACAACCTAGTGCACGGGAGGTGTGTTCTTTCGAGAGCAGCTAGATGCCTACCGCAACGCACTTGGCATGCTGCGTTGCTGTCAATCCGCATGAAGCTTGCTCTGCCAGATCATTGGACGAGTCAGTGCGCACACACACACAGACACACACACACACGCACAACTGCTTCGAGCAAGAGATTGACCGAGTGACGCGCAGGTTGCCCGGAGGTATTGCTGTCTGCCAGAAACGGCGACGGTAATGGCGCACGCGGGGAGAGGGAGTATGCGGGCGGACAACCACCGCATGCGAATTGCTGTAATCTCAAGGTCGTAATCGGTCGAATAATGTTGTCTTATGCGCTGCCCCAGAAGGGCCGGGCTGGGAGAGGCAAATGAGATGGTGTGAAAGACATGCTTGCCCTGTGTAGATGAGGTGCGTCCTGCGAGATTGGTTCCAGCCTCACGAAAAACTCAAAATCCCACCCTTTTCTTGGGCATCAAATGACAAGAGGCGACAGACCTTCCGAAATGAATAGAACAGCCGAAAATGACCCCGGTTTTCATCTTTGGTGGGACTATCAGATGAACAAGAAAATCCTTACTGCCGAGTTGGTCTTCCGATATTAGCTGGGAGGTTCTGCGACGAAGAATTAGAAGAGGGGACAAGCATGTCAGGAAGATGAGGGGCACCACGGACGCGATGGGCAGGGGACGGCGTAGGAGGAATGAGATGAGACTTGGGAGGCAGTAGACACCATGAACGAAGTGTGATAAATGTACTTACCTGGATGACAGACGGCTGACACTTACAAGTCAAATTGATGATGTGAACTGGACAAGACACAAGGACCCGCGCGATCTTACCCTGCGGCTGCAAAAGCTAAGACGAGCATAACCTTGTCTGGCCATGAAAGTTCCGCTTCTTGGGGTAGGTACGGCGGGGAGTCGTTGTTGCGAGGTGGCTAGCTGACGGGAGGCGTTTGTCGTCGTCCAACGTCGTCCGCAACACCAACGAGGCGCCGTCCTGTTGTCATTAGGTCTATGGACTGACTTCGTGACGATGCAAGTGCCGGTTCGACTTGAACAGGATGGCCGCCGGCGCGCTTGGCTGGTCCAGCTGGCATGGCTCGACGGCTGGATGGTTCGCGGCGCTCATACGATAGTTGTACAGGGTCAAGCCACTGTGCCTGGGGTCGTGGACGGTCGCGCTGAACGGCATGGTCTGCACATCAGTGGGTACTCCACGTGAAGCAGTATGGCCGGACTGCAGACATCGGGCGCACAAAGTTTTAGCCTGCACGTGGAATGCTGTAGTGAGGTGGTATTTCCAGCTCAAAAAGGGACGTGCGAACATGATCCCAGTTGATGCGAGGAGGGGTAGACAGGCCCTAGAATCCCAGAGGGACTCGATAACTGGCGTCTCGCGACCTGGCCTAGTCCGGTCCAGCAAGCCAGTGCTCGGTCGTCCGCTGGGGCAGAGCGGCACAGCGCAGAGCAGGGCAGGACAGGGCAATACGGCGTTTCTCAACGCTGGTTGGGTGGTGGTCCAGCAGAACCCACCACCAGCCCAGGCATGCCAGAGCCAACCGGGGGGGCGATTGGCAGGTCGCCGAGGAATGGCTGCCGTCGTTGTTGCTGTGCTGCTGCAGGCTTCAGGCAATGGAATCATGGCATGGGTAATGCGGTCAGAAACTTTGGGTCTGATGACCTTGTCTTGCTTGACGTTCCGAGGTATCCGCGCAATCTCTTCCGTTTTTCTCGTGTTGTCCTGGGATCCGCGGCCCAATGCGGGCCTATCCTGTCAAAATTCCGTGTCACCACCGCCGCCTCTCCGGCCTGCCGCCTGCGTGTAATCCGAGTGTACGCGAACAGGAGGGCGGCTGCCAATGCTGGGCTTCTCAGCCAATGACGATAACGGACTGCCGGATTCGGGGCGACAGTTCGACGTGGGGTAGACGCTGCACGAGAGTGAATTTGGTGGAATGTATCACGGCCCCCTCTGCCAGCTTCTTTTCGAACAAGGCGATCGATTGGTTGGTAGTGCACATTGCCTCGGCCGATGGCGGCGGCGCCAGTCGAGGGAGATCCGACGGCAGAACTGGTGGTGGCATTGACATGGGACGACGCGAGGGTGACACCGGTGACGGTTCAAGTGATGACGGTGAAGACTGCTGCTCCCCGTACGTGACCCCGGCGGCGGTGAAGATTGGCGGGCGCTTGCTGCTGGACGTCAATCACATTTTGTGATATTGGTGGTGTCCGTCCAGGTATCCGCAGAGGTGTCGAGTTTCGGTGGTTGCGGGTAGCTGAAGTCTAGGTGGTCACCGACAGCTGCCCGTGACTGCGGGTCGGTGTGGCCAAGGATGTCGCACACGCAGTAGGTACCGTGACGGGACGGAGTCGCATACGGGTCGGCGACACTGATTCGACGTTTGCGTGTTTGGGTTTCTGGCAGGGTGCGCGGCCCAGGTGTCCATGCCCAGGCGTGCTCACCGTGGCTTCGCGCTCCCAATCTTTCAGGGTGCACTGGCTGATGATTCGACCGACCGTGAGCGAGTACTAGCCGACTGTCTAGAGCACTGGGTCGAACAGGCTGTCGTTGTAACAAACAACTTGGTGGTGGTGGTGGTGGTGGTGCTGCTACCGCCGCCGCCGCCACCTGTCTTCTCGAGGATGGATTGGCGGTAGTTGGAGCGTCAGGCACGTAATGAGGTCAAGTCAGGATAAGGTCGAGCGCGTGTAAACGGCACTGCTCTGCGGTCTGCGTTGTTGGTTTGGTTCCTTTGGGCGGCGACCAACTAAAAGACAAGATCAGACACTGTGCCCCGGAGGGGCATTAACGCTTGTTTAGTCGATTCCCAGCGGTTTGGGTCGCTTGAGATCTGTCGACGCCCTAACCTTCGCGACAGATCACTCTAGCAGCGGGCTGCGTTTCTTGGTGAACCCCCAAACCAGGGTGTCGGGATCTGCCTAGTTTATTCGAGAATAGCCGTAGATTGAGCCTGAGCCATTCGGATAGGCCCCAGGCGCCTCGGAGGCGGTTCCTGGCATTGGCTCTGCCTCTGCCTCTGCCTCCGCCTCCGCCTCCGCCTCCGCCTCTGTCTCTGCCTCTGGTGCTGGGCCAGCCGAGAATCGTCGACCGACCACCCTGCTCTGGCGAGGCTGCAGAGACACTGAGACCGGGAGGTGGGAGGGCGGCGGCGGCCGGTCTCAGTTGTGTCGTCGTGCCTTTCAGTGTGACGCATCCCACCGCTGTCAGGGCCCCCGGGAGGCCATGCGCCGTATCTGTCGGACACCGACCGACTCGGCCGTGAGCTGAGCGGTGAGGGCGAGGCCCAGTTCGGTCCCAACAAGAGTAGGGCAGGGAATCGGGGAGAAGGGGAGCCCGTCACCCACAGACAGCCATGCATCCACATCCAGACAGCCCACCTTGACACAGACACACGGCCAGCGCGATGGCAGGTGGCGACTCGCGAGGAGGGCATCCGGGATGATTCGCAGGCAGAAAGCGGGAGTGCCAGAGAGAAGGAAAATTTCTGCAGCCGTCATGGCGGAATTTCACCGAGGTCGTGCCATGTCGCAGTCGCAATGGCAGGCTCTCCCCGAAGTCCGCCTCGTGCTCCGTGCTCCGTGCTTGCCCTCCTCCTCTGTTCCCGCGGCTGCCAGCTGAAGATGATTCCAAAGGAAGGAACCCACTCGCCGGGAAGGGTGCGGAGCACACGTACTCGGGTAGCAGTGCCCTGAGCCCTGCGCCCTGGGCCTTGAGGTGCGGCGTAGGGCAAGCAGCAAGGCAGGTGCGGCAGGTGCGGCGTGGGTGGCCCGGATCCGACGTGATCAGGTAAGGTGAGGTACGTACCGGGAACCTCAGGTGCCTTCTGCAGACTTGCACAGCTTGCCTTTGGGTTGGTCATCGCACCCGCAGGATGGACCTCACGCCGCAGGTGCGCATGTAGAAAGCCAAGGCAAGGTACCTTACCTTAGGTGGGTAGTACCTATACGCACCCACGCGCTCGCGGGCCTTTCCGGTTGCGACACGTACTGCGCTCGTCCATCTTCACCGTCACCGTCACCGTCACCATCACCGTCGCTATCGCCAGCGACGCCCACCGTCATTTGCCAGTCCCGGCCTCCGGATCCTCTCCTCTCCTCTCACCTCCGCTCCTCCCTCACCGAATTGTCGCAGCCCAGTTACCTGGAGGCATGCGTGACTGATATGGCTGAGCCCGTGTCCGCGCCCCCGATTCCTCGACTCCGCGTGCATGTGCAGGACCCAAATGTTCAGTCAGTGTCCACATCGCAGGGCAAATTAGCCACATGAGGGCGAGGGCAGTCATCGTCGTCGTCGTCGTCGTCGTCGCCGCCGCCGTCGGGCAGGGTTGCAGGCTGTCACAATTAAGCGAGGGGCGGCCAAAAGAAAGGACTTGTTCCCCCCTGCCCACCATCGCACCGCGGCCGTCCTCGAGCCGCCAGGGTCTCCCAGCGCTCCAGCCCTCTGGATATGCACACACAGTTCTCTGAAGCATTCTGCCCGGTGTCCGTACCTCCGTACCTCACCTTACCTGAGGACGGCAGTGGACTGGTGTGTGGCCGGGGGCTGGACGGGTGCATGGAGAGTCCCCTCCCTAGCGTCTCCTCGCGCCGTGCCTGGGAACGCGTCGCGCGCAATGCAGGGCAAGCTGCTGGTTGCAAGGAAAGGCTGCCTGGAGACATGGGCCGCCTACTCCTCGCGCCGTACGCCGTACGCCGTAGGTCACCTTGAAGTTTGAACCGGTCCTTGGCCCTGGGTCCCCAGGCTCCCGGGCACCCCCGGCCTCGCGTCTGGCTCTGTCTTCCTGGTAAATCCGCCCCCGGCAGATCTCAACTGCAACAAGTTGACGTGGAGGTGTGGCCCGCCCGCCGTCGTTGAGGTGCCCGACAACAGGGGACAAGCGAAAATCCCATTTGAAAATCGAAGGAGCGGATGCCGCTAGGTGCCCTTTTAGTTAGCCCCGTCCATCCCTCATCCCCGAGCCCGAGGCTGTTTTTCTGGATTCTAAAGCTCTCCAGAAAACCCACCCTCAACCAAACAGTGCTCGCTGCCTCTCGGTCAAGCTGTGAGCGGTACTGCGCGGATACGCAGTGCCCGTAAATTCCCATGTGCTGAGATACCATCTCCGGATCGTGCGCAGCAGCGTTTCACCGAGATTCGAAGCGAGCCTTGACGGCTTTCGGCACATCGATCCACCATCGCGTCAACAATCATTCCCGACAAGATCGACATTCCCAGATCGCAGCGACGACGAGGGACCCAGCGTGGCCATCAGTGAAAGCCAAGGTGATGCCAGATATGGACCCCGCCCGCCTTGTCGGGCACACGGCCTCTTGTCGTCGCTGTATGGTCGCCCGTCACAAAAGCCCAACTGCTTCAGGGCTCCCGCAGCACCGTCTCAATTTGCCTGTGCGTCGCTTCGCGTCCTGTCTCCTCGTTAGTGACAGTGACGGGAAACTCAAGGCAAGACAAGACGAGCCAGCCTCCAGCGTCAGTGTCCACATCCGCGCGAGCGTCCGCCCCTTAGCTCAAGCATTTGTTTGACAAGTCGAACTTGCGGGGGAAACGCTAAAAGGGTAAGCCCCGAACTGCTGGTGGGTGACAGGGACAAGCACAACATCGGACAGACTGTGTCAGAGACACGTGCGGTTTTGATGGTGAGCTGCTCAGTTCCGTCCACTTTCAGGGGGCGAAGGGCGTTCGACGACGACAGTCGAGCAGAGGCCAGCAACCTCCTGCAATAGGACGGACCGTTCGGTATCATTCATTGCCATCTCCAGACACCACCACCGTCCCGGAGAAGCATAGCATAACAGTCTGGGGTCAAATGGGGTACACCGCGTAACGGTCAACAAACGTCGGTCCAGTATCGCCATTTGCTTCTCTGGTAGCTTGAGACTCAGCCACACGGGCCATGGGCCATCCGATGATTTTCGAAGGGACCGGGAGGCAAAGATGGCTAGAGACAAGTTGTGCTTTCGTCCCATCATGGCTATTCTTGTCTCGACTCCGTGTGTCGTCGCAGCCCAGGAAACGAGTTTTTGGGGCCCACATGGACTGACAGAACAAGTGTAGGAAACCGCCGAACCCCTAAGCATCGTAGTTCCGGGGGGATCGCCAGCCCAGAGAGTTTAGACCACCGTTTGATCCCAAGCCCTGGGCAAAGGCGCCAAATTAACCTTCGCGACGGCTCACGACGCCAGCAAGATCCCCGACAGGTTGACAAACGTCCCAGGCACGAGACCCTCAAAGACCCCCTCGTGTTTTGCTTCGTCCTCGTATAGCAGCCAACGATGTCGAATTCGGCGAGCCAGTAGGCATGACTTTCGAGGCGGTGTTGTTCCAAGGGGGAGCGGAAGTGGTCAATGAGAGCAGAAGATGAGAACCAAAGGGTCGGATTGTCTTTCACAGCCCACAGACCAAAAAACCACGGGCCACAGCCCACCCGAATCCACCTACGTGTATTGTATCCCGTCACACAATCTCTGTCGCGGGCGGAGAATATTTTGGTAGCAGAGCCCCGTCACGTCCGTCGGGGCTAGTGTTGTGTTCAACGCGCGGGCTCAGAACTCCCCGAAGAGCCTATGCTCCTTTCGTCCACTTGGATCGACCCCAGCGCAGGCATTCCTTCGACTCCGCCCGAGTCAGGGTCCCACACTCGGGGGGTCTAGATCGCAGGCACCACACTAGACCATATTCGGGACGCCGCAGCGGTCGCCGAAGACTCACTAAGTATCTTAAAAACTTAGTAGTTTACTACCTACTTAAATACCTTTATAAATAACTACTAAGGCTAAGTAATATAATATACTATAAGACTTATAAATAACCTCTATAGTTTACTAGAAAATATAAAAATAAAATTTTTAACTATTCTTATTATATCTTTAGATAGATTAGATTAAAACTACTCTTTTAAATTATTATAACTTATAATATTAACTATTTAATTAATATTTATTATACTTAAAAGTATAAAATTACTAATTATTTATCTATATTAAGTATAATTAATTAACTTCTTTAAACTACTCTACTTAAAGTTTAGTATATACTTTATGTTATTACTATATATATTACTTAATATTAACT